>JAGDQP010041716.1:0-16801 GCA_022664845.1 Lepisma saccharinum | reverse complement strand
GCCACCAGCTCGAAGGTCCCGGGTTCGAGTCCCGGCAGGGGCATGGGCGTGGATTTTAATACTTAGCAGCTAAAGTCAAATCGTGACGGGTCGTAGTCCAAAGTAACTAGACTGGCAGTCTGTGGTGGTAGGCCATCAGCTCGAAGGTTCCGGGTTCGAGTCCCGGCAGGGGCATGGGTGTGGATTTTAATACTTAGCAGCTAAAGACGAATCGTGACGCGCCGAAGTCCAAAGTTACTAAACTGCCAGTTTACGGTGATAGGCCACCAGCTCGAAGGATCCGGGTTCGAGTCCCGGCCGTATGACGTCATTTTCCCCCAAAAATTCATACGTAGTGTTATACAAACATCTCCTAAGTCACCTCAAGCGAAGTACATAGATTATTACGGCCGGCATCTTAAATTTGCGTCACTCTTCAATTATGAGGTCTCGGGTTCGAGTCCCGGCCGTATGACGTCATTTTTCTCCCAAAAATTCATACGTAGTGTTATACAAACATCTCCTACGTCACCTCAAGCGAAGTACGTTGATTATTACGGCCGCCATCTTAAATTTGCGTCACTCTTCGATTATGTCATCACTTTTTTCCCACCCAAAATTCAATCGTAGTCTTGTACGAACGTCCACACCACGTCATGGGGTCAACTACCTGCCACGGGGCGGTCAACAACCTACCACGTCAATTCAACCACGTCATGGTTGCTCCTGGAAGGCAGGCAACCCGCAATTTTCTAACGAGTACGACCGTCTTCTACTAGGGTCAGTGAACCAGTGGTCGAAAGACGAAGCTGCAGGATAGAGACCGCTTGGCCTTGAAGCTGATGTGACGTCGCAGAAGAAAACAACAGCCGAGAAAGTTACTACAGGACTTAATCTGCACCTAAACACCCCAGTGTCATCCAAACCAATGAGACGGAAACTGCATAAAATGGGTATCCATAGATGTGTGGATTCCCAAGCCCCTAATAACAGACAAGAATGCTCAAAGGCATGGTGACAAAAACTAGACGTTAGAGAACTGACGACTTGTTCCGTGGTTCCCTTTACCCTCTTCCCCACCACTGGACGCGTGTTTGTCAGGCGAACACTCTCTGTAGCATACGACGTGGACTGTCTCCGCCTGCTGTCAAACATGGTGGCAGTTCTATTATGGTCGAGCGAGCTATTATCATGGTGTTCGGCAGCCCCTCTTGTCACATTACACGGTTCGATCACAGCTGCAGTGTATAGAGAACTGTTGGTTAACTAGGTCCACCCAATGGTGGAAACTTTATTTCCAGACGATAATGCCATACCTCAGGATGATAATGCCTCAATTCACACTGATGGCCTTGTTCAAGAGTGGTTTCACAAGCATGCTAATAAGGTTAACATTTTCCTGGCCCGCACAGTCCCCAGACCTGAATATAATCAAGTCCTTGTGGGCTGTGTTTGAAACCAGGATTCGGCGTTCGTTTCCACCTCCTTCGTCTATACCTGAGTTGGAGGCTGTGCTGCATGAAGAATTACTTTAAATTCCACTCACCACCATTTAAGACTTTTATCGGTTTATTAAGTACAGAATTCAAGCTGGATTGCGTGCTAAAGGTTCGCCAACACCGTATTAATACAGAATATTCCAACTTCCACAAGTGTTTCCATTATTTTCTGCAATACATTATAACACCAGCTTTACTACGTATTTCGATTATTTCCCAAACGTATTGTTATTTAGAGGGAATTTTAACACTGATTACATAATCTAGTTTCATGTTTCTCCAGTATTGGAAATATTTAAAAGCTTTTTACACGTTGTTGATATTTTCATGTTTCTCACCATAAATAGGAATATAATGTTTGTGATATTTTGAAATATATAATTTCTTTTACAAAACCTAAACGGAAACAAATCTTCATTTGACAGTGAGAACCACGGGTAAAACCTTCTTGTAATATCTACACTTCGCATCAAAAACATTGCGACAGCGAACGCCGTGCTGCTAGGAAACCCAAATGGCACCTTCTTATCCTATAATCGTGTCTGGTAAACAGATCCCCTCTTTTTCCTTCCCTCGTCTCGCCCATACTAAAATCAGCAAATATCATGAGCACATTTCTTTTATTCAAAATAGACATGAATTAGTATGTATAAAATGAAAGAACAAAAGCGAGACGAAACAATATACGTAAGTTGATGGAGGGAGATATTTAAACACACACAATGAAAAATTGAAACCGATGGATATCTTTAGGAAGAGGCACATAAATGAGAGAAAGAGAGAGAGAGGAAAGGGGAGAGAAGAAGAAGAAAAAGAAGTACATATAAAAATATGGAATTTAAACGTAGTAAAAAAAGGACCTAACATTATAAAGTGCAGTGCCCATAAATCTAACTGCAAGATAGAAGTAACTTTTGGATCTTATATTTTTTTCAGGGCTATTCGAATATATAAAGGGTGCTTGAAAATTAATTTAGTCACTTTCAAAATTGCAACCAAAGTTGGTGGTCAGATTAAATACTCATGATTGCCAGTGGAACTGCAGAGTTTTAAGCCACATCTAGAATAATGTCAAAAGTGTATCACATATGCTTTGTTTGTGCGTTCTTCGGTTGATAATTCGGTGGGGCTCTTTGAACGTACTGGTTCGGAATACATTATAATCAGAGATTCCGCCAGGATTTTCAGTTTGGGGGGTGTAAAGTCAAAATTGGGAGAATGTAGGTAGCTTTGCAATGTTTCAATCAACTTTTGATCTAAAAAAAAAATAATTTGGGATACTTTCAAGGATTTGGGGCTGACACCCCCACAAAGGCCGGGGTCTGGCCAAATCACTGATTGTAACAAACACAGTAGATACCTTAGGCCATACCTTCCATTCCAGACTACTAATGTAAATTGAGCTTACAAAGAACATGAATGGATGATAATTTTTCTGCTTAATTTCTGTCAGAAAGAGCCAAGAATATAATTCCAAACTGTATCAAAATGAAAAACTGCAAATGTTCAAAAGCAATATTCACATGTTCCTATAAGCATAGCAGACATTACATATTGAACATTTCAAACATGAAAAAAAAGAACACATTGAATGGTATGTTGATAAATTAAATTATAGGATGGAAATGAATTTTTTGCCAAATTAATATAAAAAGAATTCTTCTCTTGAAATAGGGGAAAAAGCGGGTTATTTCCTACTCATATCTTAAAATGTATCTGTTCCGAACATACCACTCTAGATTCCACCTATTGTGAATATATCATTTTAATAGTTAGAACACTAATGAACTAGTGTGTAAAACAATTCGCACAGATGGAATGAAAACGGCGGAGCTGAAACGGGCCACCGGCTGTCTAGGGACGCTGGTCACGTTTTGGACTGTGTCATCAGGTTTAAGATTCGAACGCATTCTCACGGGGTGATTCGATGCAGATCTGATAACCCGGAGGATGAAGGAGAGATGTTAATTATTTCATTGCTTTTGAACAGTGTTTGTTTCAGGGGTGACATGGATAGGAGATATTAGCCCGAGAACACGAAAAATACCACGTCGAAATTCCCAGTTAAATAGATTATCCAGACCGTGTCAATCGGGTTAATCGGTCGGGAACATGTTATTCTAGTCTTGTTAAGTGGAGAAGTGGCGATAAAACCCGAGCTATAGTATGCCTTTGGCAGTGCCAATGGTCTGGCGTGAACCAACCACTCATGCTGAAGACTGTCATTTCTTCCTAACAAAAATTGGGAGTTATTCTAAAAGAACAAAATCTAATATTGAGTACCCAAATGTTCCATCCCCTCAAAAACCCGTACGGCATGGACCTGAACTCCCAATTCCTGATCTATATGCAAAGCCAGAAGAATCTTCTCCACCAGAGGAGCAAGCAAATGAATTGCCCGAACCATCAACTTCCTTTGATGCAAACTATAGTCCAACCAAAAATACACCTCTTATGGTTCACCAGTCCAGTTTGAACGACTTAGTGAGAGATCTAAATCTTAGTAAGCAACAAGCTGAGTTGCTTGGACCGAGACTTCAAGAGTGGAATTTACTGGCTCCTAGTATTCAATTTCAATTTTAAGAAACCGTCATGAACAATTTTCGGGTTACTAAATAATGCAAAATTCCCTCTGTGCATGCACAAATATAGATGCTTTAATGGATGCACTAGGTTTTCAACACATCCCTGAAGAATGGAGGTTGTTTATCGACTCTTCTCAAACAATCCTTAAAGCAATATTTTTACGCAATGGGAACACTAAACCATCAATTCCAATGGCACATTTCGTAGAGATGAAGGAAACATATGAGCATCTGTCTATGTTTTTAGTTGTGATACAGTATAACAGTTACTGTTGGCAAATTTGTGGGGATTTAAAGGTAATTGCTATATTACAGGGGCTTCAGAGAGGATTTACAAAATAATGTTGTTTTCTTTGTTTGTGGGACAGTGGGGCAACTTAATCATACTACATTCGAAAAGGATGGCCTCCAAGAAAAACATATATGCCAGGGCAACACAATGTTAAGTATACTCTCTTAGTAAATTCAAATAAACTTCTGCTGCCGCCTTTACATATAAAAGTAGGCTTAATGAAAACTTTGTTAAGGCCGTGGAAAGAATGGAGAAGGTTTAGAAGGCCTACCTTAGAAGTCAGTTTACAAAACTTAGTCGCGCGAAAGTGAAAGAGGAGATGTTCGTCGGGCCCAAATTCGGAAACTTTTAAAGGATAAAATCTTTCAGACAAAGTTAAATAATGAACTAGCAGCCTGGAAAGCTTTAAGTAAAGTGGTGTACGGATTTTTGGGAAATCATAAGGCAGAAAATTACCGACAACTGGTTCAAGAGCTCCTGGATAACTATCAAAGGTTAGGATGCAGAATGTCCCTGAAAATTCACTTTCTGCATTCCCATTTGGAATTTTCCCCCGAGAATTTACGAGTTGTGAGTGACGAACAAGGAGAATGATTCCATCAGGATATTAAAAAATGGAGCAAAGGTATCAAGGTAAATGGGATGCTCATATGATGGGCGGCTACTGCTGGGTTTTCGTTAGAGAAAGTGGCATGCGCTACAAAAGGAAGAACTAATTGTAAGTAGAATTATATTATTTTCATACTTTGTAAAACAGTTGTGCATTTGATTCATTGGGAGTTATTGATATCTACTTTTTAGGTCAATATTAATTTTTATTTAGTATCTTTAGTAAGTCAAGTTTAAAAGTGTGAAAACTGAAATTTTTGTTGTATACTATAGGAGCTATATATCAGTTTTTCAATAGTACTACTTGTTGATCGTATTCTCTGGTGCTTTCTGTGTAAACTGAAAATATTCTCTGACCAGATTCCCCCAATTAGATACGTATATTTCATACATGCCTAGCATTATGTATTAGGAACACTAAGTGACATTGTCGTTTTGCCAGAATCCACCTCACCTATGTCACACAAAACCCTTACGTCCTACGATGTTTTCATTGCCATTGTCGTGTTCAGCAGGGTCGATTTAGTAAAAAAGACCGATTTTCGTCGGTGTGGAAGAAAAAAATGTTTAAATTTGTTGACTAGTGTTATTATTGATAATGTTTAAAAATAGTTCTTGTTTTTGCGTACTGGCTTTATTCTCTTCTTCATTATATAAACATTTGCAAATAAATTCAACCACAATTTGTCTTATTTTGAATGTAAACGCCATTTACAATTAGTAGAGAACGAAAATTTAACGTTCCGACTTACCTGGAAAAAGTAAAGAAAAAAATGTTGGAAAATATGGGATTCGAACCCACACTCATCAGCATCAAAAGTGCAACAATCAAGAGCCTGAAAGACTTCGGCCATGAGGGATGCGCTGGACAGTATTCAAAGTAGGAGGTTCTATACCGCTAACATTATTGCAAGTTCATGTAGTTTTCTTTTCTTATTCCACAGAAGTTGAAATTTTGATATTTATACTTTATAATTAAGTAAAAATATAGTGCCCCATTTTTAAGAACTGACAGAAACAGACGTTTTGTCTTGTCTTGCGTGCATAACGTTAGTGTTCCTAGTAACTATAGGTATCAACGTTCATTTTCGTTTCTCCATGTTCGGCAAGGATATTTTCTACTGGACAATTTAAATCACATCTTTCAGTAAATTTCAACAAATGGCCTAACTAAAGAAAAATTGCGTTAGGTTCCCTTTTTCGCTGTTTCCAAAGCGATCCTCTTACCTTTTTTTTTTCATTATTTCCTACATACTACAAGAAACCATAAATATCTTTCCAGAATCCAGGACATGCGATAATGATTTCTCTTAAAGAAAAGAAAATTCCAACCCTTGCTTGTTCACGCACACACTCTCAAAATCACACATCGTCCCCTCTACGTCATTTGGGTGGCCTATCTTCTAGGCTTAAAGAAAAATTGTGTATAATAAAGTCATGTAAAGATTATATTGGAAATGATAGTACATACATAATTCTAATGCATATTTTATAAGGACTCAGAAGGTGTCATAAATAAGCGATTTTGTGCAAATCATATGCAGACTTTTCTTCCCTCATTTGCTTTGATTCAGTTCTTGCAGCCCTATCAAGTTACTTCAATATTGAATCATATTACTATGCATGAAAGAAACGAAAGTATTTAATTAAGCATTTCAGGGCTTCTATTACACTGTTAAACATTTTTGGAAAGTGACTTAATCTGTCCAGTGATGTTTCAGATGGATGTTAGTATTTCCATTTATTTTCAATAATTTCAGTAAAGCACTGATAACATTTGTTTACCTTATTGGAAGATTTTAATTTGTGACACATGCGCAGAAAGAGAAAACGGTTTCTTCTAGTAGCAAAACATGCAATTCTGATGAAGTGTTTACTGCCTCCATTTTAATCATGCAGTTCAGTAGAAATGGGAAATATTCTCATTGAATAAGAATTGCGTTCCCTAATTTACAAATAGGAAAAGTGATTAACGCATGGCGTAAGTCTGTGTCTTTGGGCTTCAGGCAATGAACTTCTTACACGCTATACTGTTTTAACTATCGTTTTCTGATATTTGGCAATTTAGTCAAGTCACTAAAACACTGGACTGCTAACTGAAAATCCAGATGCAAATGTCGCTTCTGACTTCATGTTTAATTCTCTTCCGGAAACCTGCGAGGTGGCTGTTTTTATTGGTCAATTTATAGGATTTCCAGGCAGCTATAGTTGCCAAGCTTACATCAGGAATGCCTTCGAAAGGTTTTAACAGTGCGGTCGCAAAATATTTAAATTGAGCACAGTTATCGCCAATGAAACCTTCGAAATTGACGAACGTAATTCTTTTCTTTCTTGTCAGCGAACCCACTACAGCCCTACATAATCCTCAAAACGACGTTGGGACAAGAAATTGTCGGTATTGTTTGGGTATTATATACGTCAATACTTACTCTTATTCAGAATAAATTCAGATATTCGCAAACACCTTCCAACTCTTCTTCAATACAATTCATTGATAGTGTTCCAAAGTAAAGGACTTGGTTTAATATCGATTATGAATTTTACTAAGGTTGTTCCGTTACTCATTTGCATGAATACTTCTCAAACTATCAGACCTGCACGCATGGTCGTATAGAAAGTCACACCTCATTTTGTAAAGTTATTAACTTAATACAATTAATTTATGTGATGCCGACGCCAACTAAAAAGATTGTGTTTGCGTACAATTATTGCAAGGTAAAATATTGCGCCATACCACCAAGAAGATTGAAAGATTTTGTTTGAAATCGATTTTTAATCTTTTAAAACTATTTATGGCCTTAATACATTTGGATCATGACTCTGAAATTATGTGTGGATCATGCCTATTTGAAATGTTGTGACACCACCACGAATTCAATCGTGGTAGTGTCATACGCAAGATACCTAACTATTCATTTTCTTCTTTCATTGGTGTTTTAACAGTAAGTTTTGTCAGCTTCTTTCCTTCTAAACTGTTATTAAGTTGAATTATTTCACTCTCAAGGATACTCGTATGCTACATGCGTTTTACCATAAGAGAAAAATCACCGAATTTCAATGTTAACATGGTGGCTCCTTTTTCTAAGGGGCGATGTAAGAAAGATTACCATCGCTCAGAAACTAGAAATTGTTAACGGGGAAAGTCATTCAAAGGCACTGACTTGCGAAAAGTATTCGATCATTAGCCATCTTTAAATCTCATGATCAATAAAGCAATATTCAATACACATCATCTCTCGATATGTGATTGATTTTGAAATATTTGTTCTTGATCAATGCCTTTCTAATTCAATGTGAAGATGATCTATTTGGTTAATATCTAAACTCCGTAGAGACCAATGAAATTGTTACATCTTTTGACTAGAAGTATTGCAGAACTCACTTCAATTTCTTCTCAGGAACTCATTTTACCATGCTGAAAGAAGATGTTTTTGTCCTCAGGCTACGAATCGGACTCAATCAGATTAAAATCCCGGCCAGGACGCTGGAGATCGCTGAGTATCAGAGTGTTCATGGTGTTACTGGGTATCTTGGGAGGTAAAGACGTTCAAGCATGGGACTGCACTCCACCACACTTCGTTCTGTAGGTCGATGATATGTGGAGTCATACATTCACATCCTCCATAGACGGTTCACGACGCATACGCATTGAACAGGGGATACTTTCTTAAATATGTTTAAACTCATAACATGTTGTTTCAAACTATTGGTTAACTTAAATAATGCAAATATCTGTACAAAAGTTTGATTTAGATTAGTGTATTCATTTTTCACTCTTTGTATAAATACATCATTTGGGGACATTGGAGAAAGGAAGTATTATTATTATTATTTGATTGACAAAACAGGTAGATTTTGCTGCTCCTCGATAACACTATTGAGCTTCAAAATAATTGATTAACTCTTCCTAGAGAGATCAGAATTAAGTAGATCAGAATTAAGTAGATTAAAAACACTTTCTTTCGTCATGATATTTCTTAATGAATTAACTGAATTTTTACGGATAAATTAATTGTAGTTAATTCAAATTTTTGCCAAAATTTGATTTCTTATATTTTCGTGATGTACCCTTGGAAGGTTCAATTAAAGAAACATACCCTAAGCTACATTTTTCACTTTCCGAGATACTAAAATTGCAACGCGTCTATTTCTTCTCAAATTTGGAATCTTTATTAGGAATCTGTAATGAGGAATAAAATTGAAACTTAATGTAATAAGAAAAAGCAAATGAACGTAGTAAACTTAAAAGTATATAATAATGACCAATAATATGTAAATTCATTAAAAATGAACTTTCAGATTGTAATATTCTACCTTTCAATTATATTAACATCTTAAAATATGTTTTCATTGAATTCAAATTTAAAAGTGATAAATTACAGTTTAAAGTAATATTTAATATATTGAAATTTGGTCATTGAGGGAAAATAGGGCATCAAGTAATTCTATATGTGTCACTGCATGCGTGTCGCAGAAGATGTTTTTGTTGTGGTGGTAGAATCCAACGATCACATTTGTGTACAGATCACATTCTGTTTTTAACATTAAAAAAATATGAGCCATTGAAAGGCGAAATGCGCTGGGTTCTGTTGACGCAAACTGGTTTAGGTCCTGAAATATAGACGTTAACAGATGCGAATGGAGGGAAACATGTATTAAAACGAAAACATTCAAATAAATTGAAGCTCTTGAAACATTTATAGCGTGAACAAATTCCCAGACCCATTTCGAGTGTTGGAATCAATATAAACATTATTGCTGCTGTCTTGTGATAAAACTATTCAGTCCATCTAGAATTTTGCCGAGGAATATTTCATTGTGGGAATTAATGCTTTGAAGGCAATCGAGGGACTTTTAAATATCGCATAGATATTTGTTAATTAATTAAATGTGCAAATAATTAATAGTCATTGCAAAAAATGTAGAAATTGTAGTTTAATTATCGTAAAGTCGAAATTATAGATACTAAAAGATTTGATTTAAAGAAATAAGATTTAAATTGGATTTTGGACGGAGCTTTTCCAGTTTTTTTATCAGTTTCACCAGGAGAATACTGAAATGGTACCTAGAGATAAGAAATTAGCTACTACCTTCCTCATTCTTGTTCCACAAGAGTGCTCGCTGACTGACGTCAACCTGATTGGAGTGAGTTATGACAGCCTTAGACAATGCATTCGGACCTAAATAATTTAATGCCATTTAATAAATAATATAAGAAAGTAACTGATTTGAAAGTTGTTAAAGTATCTAAATCGATTAATGACAATGGAAAATAATTTGTTTAAAGTCAAATACGAGCAATTTCATTCTCCATTTTAGGCATTGGATGCAATAACTTTATTAATATTCTATTTGTATGTCATTACAGTGCAAATATAACTGAAGAATGGCGCCCAACTGGAAGCACAACTTTAGAAAATGATATGAGAAAAGGAAGTCCATATTCTCACATCTATGCATCATTAATTATTGGTTTAAGCGAAAATTAGGAATTCCCACGGAAATATTGAATACGAGCAAAAGTTATACCCGTTTTTGCTGTGCGTATAGAATTGCGAACAACAAAACATTGAACTCACCTAGGACTATGCATAATCTCCACCGCAATTGATGACCTCTCGCCATCTTTCTGGTAGAAGGCGAGTCCCATAGCAATAAAAGTTCTGAGGTTTGGAAGCAAAGAACCGTTGAGGGGAAGTTTTCACAATCTCCACATAATATAAGATTTTCCGAACGAAGAATTTCTGCAAAGCGCGAAACAGGTTAGAAGAATAGGGCGGGTGGAATAAAATCTCCCAACCAAAGTCCATAAGTTTTTGATGGGTGAGAACACCAGTATGTAGCCTGGCTTTATCATGGTGGATGATGACTCCTTGGCTATTGACGAGGCCTGGCGCTTCTATCGCAATGCTGCTTCCAGTCTGTTCAAATGTTGTCAGTAGAAGGTGGCTTTAATGGTTTGGTTAGGTTCCAGGACCTCCCAGTGAGATACGCCTCTGACATAGCATCACAAATTTAACATCACCTCCTGAGGATGAATTTTTGGTTGGACGTCGACGGAGGCGGTTCAGAAACGCGATATACAGTCTTCCAATGCTTTACGTTCTAGCATACAGCTCACTTGACATCACCCGTGATAATGTGTGTAAAAGCAGGCAATTTTTATATCTGGAAAGCAAGGAAACAGGCCACGTCGCGCGCCTCCTGTTAAATTGGACTCAGCTAATGTGGAACCGTACGATAGAACTTTGTTGTGAAACCCAGTGATTCCAGCCGTCTTTCAAAAACTGTTTCCCTATGTACCTGGAGGATTCCCGCTAATTCCTGTAGGGTTGGATTTGGGCTTTTGACATGCCTTGGTGGAGATCCTCTTCGGAAATCACTGATGGATTTCATGCACACCGTTCTTGATCTTGACAGCTTGTTTCCGTTCCTGAATTTTCGAAACTATTCACAATTGACATGAGCTATCAAAACCGCATCTTCACCATACGAATGCCGAATGTTGCGGCAGGTTCCGGCCGCTTACTGTCTTTATCAAGCTAAAAAATTAAACAGTGCCTGATGTGATCCTTATCAGTATCCATTTCACTGACACGATACGCTCTCCTTATCCGCTCGTCCACATTCACTACCTGTCCCTATGGCTGTTCTAATTTTTTCGATTACGTAACTGCCGATTCAACAATTGTAGAGTCATCTATGAGGTCATTACTTCGCTAACCAGTGACATGTCAAAACGTGTAAAAGTTACGAACTTACCCAATACTTAAAGGCTAATCTGAGAGTGTTGGAGTCTCAAAATTCAGTGCAAATAGAGGCGAATAATCGCCACATATACAACCACAATCATGGATGTGGAATTTTATCGTCAACATGTTTTAAGTGTGGTCGACACAACAAAGTTTGAAAGGAGCGTCCGGCACATTTGAAGTAGTGGGAGAAATTTCAGTCAGTTTACAGCATGATAATACAGTGATTCATTTACAGATAATTCTAGTACAGAATAAACTTGAACTCCAATTCTTAGGCTACCTGGTTAGCATAGTTATGGCCGAATTGGAAAGAAAATATGCTAACGCCTTGCACCAAATTAAATCTGTGTATGATAACACAAGATGCAATAACTGCTTTATTGTCAGGATATGAGTAATTGTTTTCAGAAAACATTTCTAACCCTGTAGTGGGTTTCAGGGTACAACTTCAAATAAAACCAGAGGCACAACCCATATTCAGACGTTATTATACTATGTCATTGCACCTACGAGATAAGGATTACAAAGAATTAGTGAGACTACAAATTCTAGAAATAATAACACCAGTGGACTATACAGAGTAGGCAAGACCGCTTGTTGAGGTCAGGAAAAAAATAATGAACTACGTCTCTGTCTAGATTTAAAGAATACAGTGGACAGAGTTATTGATAAAATGTCATATACTCTCTACCGAAGAAAGCGGAGATTTTTAATCAACTGTGTGGAGCTAAATGTTTCACCATTCTAGATTTGCGTAAGGCTTATCTGCAGCTGGAAGTGGCTCAAGAATCTCAGAATTGCTTAGGTATCAGTACCCTTGGGTTTTGCAGAGACGCTTGCCATTTGGGCTCAGTTGTAGTGCCCAAGTGTTCCAGCGGTTCGTGGATGAGGTGTTGGATAGAGAAGAGGGAGGAGTGGTGGTAATTTAGATGACGTCCTTATATATGGTCGAGATAAGAGGGAGTGTTAGAACAGAGTTCAGCGAGTGTTCCAAATATTTAAAAAGTTCAATGTTAAGATCAGAAGAGATAAGAATGTCTTCGTCGCGGAAGAGATAAAATATTTAGGTTTTATAATAACTCCGACAGCACAAGAGTTTCCCCTGACAAATCAAACCTATACTTTATGCATCGCCACCGCTAAATATAGCTCAGCTTAAGTCATTTCTGGGCATGGTGGCGTTTTATCACCGTCACATATCTAATTTGTCACCCAAAAGTCCGTTATTACAAAACGCCTAAGTCCAAAGGTGTAAATATTAACAAATGGTTTTTCGTAACACTTTTCGGATTGCTGGTTGTCGCTAGGTGTTTATAGAAGTGCCTGTATGATCTGTTTGCAAAGGAATGAATTATATTAAGCGTACATACGACAAAATATGGCCACTAGCGGGTTACCACAAACTACACCAAGCCATTCTAAGTATTATCAGCAGTTTGTGAAGAGGTTCTAATGGCAAATCTCGTTTCGACTGTACTCTCAGAATGTGTGGTATAACGAAATATTTTCTGAAGTTGTACCTCTTTTGGAACTCTGTTTAGTCCTACCACTCAAATAGATCCATAAAATTTAGTACATTTGGAAGCCGATAGTTAATATCTACTTGACTCTATACTTGGTCCTAACGTCATGCGTTTAATATCCAATCCATATTTGATCGTCTGAAGACTGGCATCGATCTGGCAGCATGATCGTCTGGCGTCAAGAAGATGATCGTCTTCTTGACCAAGTTGTAAAAAATAAGTGGTTACCTTTACTCGACGAAGTATCGGAATCTTTTATGATAAGCAAGTGCAAGCAGTTCTAAAGATTTGTCTTTAAAACTCAAATCATTGACCAAAAATCGGACAAGACGTATTTTACATGAAGGTTGCGCTAATGAAACCATCGAGATGAGACAATATTTACTCAATAATTTTGTATGAAAATAAGCCCTATAGATTGAATCGTGGATCTGTACGGACCCATTGTTTTACCGTCAATTGAATTTACAAAACAAATTAAGCTGAAAAAGGGAAGTTTCTTTTTACAATACACTTCCCTCGAGTTCTCTTTACAGTACAACTGTGACTTCAGAAAGCTAAATATAGACAATAGGTACCATCTAATTGCAATCGAAGCACCATAGAATTATTCTCATCAATCAGAACTTGAGGTTGAAATCTCCATTGTAATGGTCACAATGACATTCATTGTAAGCTGTCATGTTAAGTTCATTCAGTTGAAAATGTTAAATAAATTTATTTGGTTATTTTTGCACAAAATTAAAAATTACTGGATTTGGTGATAGAAAGTTTGCCTAGATTTAGATATCGATAATCTGTAAAGAATTATGAAAGGAAACGAATTTGATTCAGCACACTGCAATGGCTTTCGATGTTCTTTTGTTCGACGACTAAGCGCGTGAACGGAAGAGAAGAACGGGTATTGCTGTGTCAATGCTTATTGAGGGAATAATTCGTCGTCTCTTGCAGCGGAATTCATGATAGAGGGTAGAAGTCATCGTTTCTGGTTGTGAATTCCTTATTGACGGAAGTTGTCATTCCTTCTGAGTGAAATTCCTTACTGAGGGAAGAAGTCGTTTGCTATTGCGAATCCCGTTTGATGAAGGAAGTTTTCCCTTCGTGCTGTGGAAGTGTTGCTTGGAGAAACTTTGCTTCTTCATGGTCTAAGTTGTGTTTTGCGACGGAGTTGAAGTCAAATCGTCTGTGCGTTTCGCAAGATTTCTTTTATTTCATCGGAACTATAGATTGAGTGAGCAGCTAGTTGATTTTTCATGGTTAAGAGTTTTCTCAAACCTTCCATATTGAGAATCCCTGGTTGAACTCTTCGAATTTCGCATTGACAAATTAATACAACTAAATTATCGTGAGTATTTCTGTTAAACGTAAAATTAGTTAAATACGTAATACTGTGTAATAAGTCGGAAAGATGTTGCGCGGAAAGTATGTGTGTGTGTGTGTATGTGTGTGTTATGAGTAAAACCAAGGAAGAGTGGTATGACATCACGAGCAACGATTAAACCTGTTCTAAATGGGAGCTGTTGGGCAACCTTTTTCGTTAAATTTTTTCACTTAAAAGGAGAATAAATAGTGAGAAGTTATTGTTAATATTGTTTGTTACGAACTTTGCAGAATAAACTCGTATTCTATATTCTTTCCTCGATTTAATTAAAATAAAGTGTAGTGAATGAATTTGGCTTTCTTCGTAACTTCACGCTCTCCTCAAGCTAAATAAAGTTTGGAGACTAAACTAAATAAAAATTAGTGCTTGTAAATAAGTAAAGCGAAGTTTTTGATCAGTATTAACTTTGACATTCGTTTAAGAATAAAGTTCTAAGTCGTTTGATAAATAAAACGGTTCTGATTGTAATGGTTAAAAAGTTCAGCAATTCATTCTAAATAAGTTCAGGATTGAGGAGAATTAATTCGCGGTAAAATTGATAAATGTTTTAATTCATTTAAATTTATGTCTCCTGTTTTGCCAGAACTAAATAAATGTTTGGAGTTAATTAACCAGTAATTACTAAATTATTTTTGATCGTTTGATGAAATCCGATCTTACTAGTAATGGAGTAAATAATTTATCCTTTTGGATTCAGTGCGTAAATATAATAATTTATCCTTAGAAGGGTCATAAATTTAAAACACAAAGGCTAAATAAAGGTGGTCGAGTTCATGGTCGTCCATTTTGGTTGAGGTCGAAGTGATTTCATCTACATAGCGTCGATCCTACAGGAACATCAGAAGGAGGTTGTATTCCTGGATCCTATTATCTATATTTTCTGCTGAGAACGGGTAAGTTTTACATTTTCTTTTCTATTAGTGAATTGATTGGATCTGAACGAGTGTTATTGAAGTTTCTATTGATTTTGTGCTCCTCTTTGTACACTCCTGACGGCAATTCGTTTTTTATATATTGTCGATTTCCAATCGACTTCATCGAATTGGTTTGATCTGCGCATTGTAATTTGGCGTGGGTTAACTTTGTTGAATTCCAGTATCGTGATACCTCTCCTAATTCTTCTAATTAATTATTCAAGGAAATTGAAAAAAACTTGATTTGTCATTAAGTAAATTCAATGTTATATACATTCTTTGTATTACGATTTGAAATTCAAGTCAGTTAGAGATGTGTTGTTTATTTCATTTTGTTGTTAATGACAATTTTTCTGATCGTAGCTTAATTTGTATATTTGATTCGTTTCAAATTTGTGCTTCCAAATTTCAATTTGGTTTGAAATTGCTATTGATATCCCATCATTCTGGATTATATTATTCTGTACTTGTAAATCAATTGGAATACTTATCTTCTTTTATTCAGATATATCTGAATGCCATTAACCCTTCGTTGTGGGTTTGTAATTTAGTTAATAAAACTGTAGACTGGTTTCCGCTTATTTTATATATTTCTTTCCTTAAGACTTGTATCATCATAGTCCTCTCTGGTCATTGGTCGTGCAGTCTAAATGCGGGCGTTTACTGTCCCTATGTACCCGGGGGCCCATCGCTTTCCATTATCGAAATGTAATTCAGTTGTTTATAATAACAAGGTATCAATTACATTGCAAATGGCGGGTGAGAAGACTTAAACCATTAACAGCTGTACTGTTAAAAAAAATCGCATTAGGTCTTCATGTGTGATCTTTATTACGTATTACAGGAAGAAGAAAGAACAATAAACATACTACATACCGATGAAATTGTTGAAGAATTTCTCTTGTTGATGGTCGAATAGTAGTTGGACTGTAAGATGCAGTTTGGAGAGAAGTATGCTGTAGTATTTAAAGGTATTATAGTAAACTCTTTCCGTGCTTTAGACGAGCATTTACCATGTTCTATTTTGATAATACCCAAATGCCAATTTAGAATCCGAACATTGTACGAGCAGAAAATTAAAATAATATTTATCTGGTAAGTTCATTTCAATGCTCTAATACTACCAAAGACTAAATGATAACTTTTCTAGACCATGCCGGTGTACCGACACAACAGAGACTACAAAACAGTGAAACAAAAACCGCGACGCACAAAACTCCCACGTACAAAAACAGCGACGGGTTAAAATAGCGAAAGACAAAAA
>JAGDQP010041715.1:0-16801 GCA_022664845.1 Lepisma saccharinum | reverse complement strand
TACATTTCTAACGGACAGGGGGTTCAGGATTGACAATTTTCACGATGCTGACAAAGAAGGTTTCGACAAAGGTGCGACCGGGATTTTAATTTAATTTTTAAGGCCTTTCACGGCCGTGATGTGAAGTGTGTTTAGGTATGGGAAGTTGTGATTTGGATGTGTAGCAGGAGTAGCAATGGTTGTTGATGCGGATGGTTTAGAGGTTCTTGGGTTTCTCCAACGCAGAAAGCGGAATATAGGTTTCAGAATAGGAGATAAATATTGTTTGAAGAAATGCATCTGCCAGAGTGTCGGAAAGAGTACCTCGTAGGTATATTCGAAAGTCATAGTGCGATCAAAAACAAGCTAAGTTCTCCAGCAATATTTATCCTGATTCACCTACCACAATTAGGATAAGATGGTAGCAGACATCCATTTCTATACTCTCCGCCAAACATAAACCTGGGCTTAACTGCAGGTAATTCTCTGCACCCCTAGTTCGTCGTCGTCTCTTCCTCGGTGATTTCTTCTTCCTCCATCTCCTTTAGTTATTATTTTTATATTCATTAGCCTCTTTTATTCTTTAAGCTCCATTTTATCATCTTAACAATAATCTTTATTAATATTATTATTGCCTTCCACGCTGATTCTTTACCTCCTTATTCCTTTCAAATGCCTCTCACCGACTCCTAGATTACCTCCACACTCCCTTCGCCATTTGGTGTTTTCTCCGGCTCCCTAGTTGTTTTCCCATCTCTATAACCTGGCCACTCTGCTACTCTAGCAACATGGCGACTCCCTAGCACCAGCCCTCTCTGTCCGTTTCCTCTCTTATTGTGAACACACCTTTGGGGAAACGTTGCCGCATTATTAATGCTTGAATTTAATTTTTAAGGCCTTTAGTCAACTTTGGCTCAGGCCGGATGGTTGATAAAATAAATTGGTGGAATGAAGAAAGTGGGAGAAAACCCACGCAAACGGTGTTTGTCCACCACTAAGCCTACATAGCATGTGCAGGGATCGACCCGACGACCCCTAGCTCCAGAGTTGAGTGCTCTACCATTGAGCCATCGCGGTCCCACGTTGTTATTGTGTTTATGAACTTTTTGTACGCCTGTCTTTGAAATTGTAATTAGCTTTTCTTCTACCTTATTTTATAAATAACCAGTTTCTATGAACTTAAAACTCGTTTTGTTTCCCCTATTCTAACTCCAACCGGGAATTGTTGAACCATTCTGTGTACCCATAGCTTGACATTCTGCTGTTCATACTGAAATAAGTATATGTGAGTCGGAAAGCGAAAAGGGACCTCTTGTCGGAGAAGTAAAATTTTCAGTACAAGCAAGAGTCGTGTTTACTTTTAAGTTTCAAAAATGAGTGAAGATAAAGTTGTTAAACTACTAAACGATATTGGTGTTGGCGGTGAAATATGTAACATTAAACGATCGTGATATTGTATAACTTTAAAGCATGCTAAATCAGTTTTCATAAAAAAAAAAAAAAAAATTTTCATATCCCCATCTCAATTAATTTTTGAGATAGAAATTTAAATTTGGTATAATTGTTTTTCAGAATTTAATGCTGAATTTGAAAATAACGTAAACTCTAAATCTTCGACAAGAGGTCCCTTTTCTCTTTCCGACACCTCACATATAGAGGATAGAGCTGCTGGAGCGTAAGCTATTTTTTTTCTTGTTTTAGGAGACGGGGGCATATCTATGTAGAAACTATAGTCGCTCATCTTTCTAGATTCGAGTCCAGCGGTACTATCCTGACATATTATTTCAGTCATATTTAACTGATACCAAAATGGTAAACTACAGTCTAGCCGATTTAATTCCTACATCCTGTCTCTTACCCTATTCTGGCTTGAGTCAAAAATCCCGAAAAGTCATAAATACAATTAAGTTTTTTTTTTTAACTTTAATTGAGATTGCTCTTTGTTTCTTTTCAGGTTTCCCCTCAGCAATCCTGAACTTTGTAGAATATGGGCTGATTCTGTCGGTAGACAGAATTTCCAACCGACAAGACATCACCGAGTTTGCTCAGCACATTTTGAAGAAGGCTGTTACTTGAGTGGCTATGTGAACCGCAAGCAGTTGAAAGAAAACGCAGTTCCAACTATCTTTCCGTTCCGAAAGGTTGGTGGTTATTCTTTTAACAACTACTGGGTGGGTAAACCTGTAGATTGAGGGAAATGCTCAAACTTGGGGAATATTATTATTCTCTACTTAACTTACTGTGTAAATAGAAAAGAGTAGCTGCTGAACGTTCGTATGTTGTAAGCAAAGTTGCAAGGATGTAAATACAGTCTCTCGATTAGCCGATTCCTGATGCAGTAAAAAAATAACATTTTGATTTTTAGTAGTTTGTAGATAAAATATTTGATTTATACTCTTTAATTATGAACAAATTATTTGAAAAATCCTTGTGATGTACAGTGTAAATACAGTACGGTACGATTTTTCCCATTTCTATGGATGATGTACGAACAAATGAAAATTGAAAGTACGTACTGTATAACTTTAAACACACTTAAGAGTTTTTTCTTTAGTTCTTTGTAAACAGAATAAAATGTACTGTACTGTATTTGACATTACAGGAGTAGGCAAAATTATTTAGTTTACTTAAAGGTGTTTTTTTTTTCTAACATGTAGTACAGTACTGAATAACAGTATGTAACTCAGTATGTTTCAGATTTAATCGCAATTTCGTTCAATCGAATCATCCTTCTTATCAAAGTTAGTTAAACGAGTCTAGTGTAGAATGTGAACAGTAACAGCCAGGAATGAAAGCTACATAGGTAATGACAAAACTGTTCACAGTATAATACTGATTAGTTCTCTTTTTAACTCTTCACTGACTCCTGTCTTACCTAAGGTAATTTCGATGTAGTGTAAGTTTTACCTTTGGTCCTTTTAATTACCGTAGAATGGGGTAACTTTGGCAGCAAAATAAATACATAATAATATTACCTGTTTAATACATGTCTTTCATATTTTTCCATGTTTTTATAACTACCGGGACTGCATATGATGATGTCATGGTGAGTATCAAAGTGTAATCGTGATCCAGGGCTGCCAAAGTTACCCTATTCTGCGGTACCAGAGGAAGTTGGTTGGATCAGTGAAATATGGTGGTATTTATTTGAAATATTCTCGGCGTCTTTTATTAAGTTTGGGAAATATATGCATTCAGCTTTTACCTTTAATAATGAAAGTGTAAAAACTGCATACATTCTCTTATGTAACCCGTTATTTAAACTTTAACTTACACGAGGGCCGCGGTGGCTCAATGGTAGAGCGCTCACCTCTGGTGCTGGGGTCGTCGGTTCGATCCCTGCTCATGCCATGTGCGCTTTGTGGTGGACAAATACCGTGTGTGTGGGTTTTCTCGGAGTTCTCCTGTTTTCCCTGTACTTCCTTCATTCCACCAATTCATCTCATCGTCGTCCATCCGACCTGAGCTAAAGTTACCTAAAAGCCTTAAAAATTAAATGTAACTTACATGCGTATTCTCCGTGAACTTCTTATAGGGAACATTTTGAACTATATTAAACGAGACATGACGTTTCGATCTAGACTACGACGTTTATCAGAACGTTTTATTGTGTCCTAGGTTCGTTCTTCATAGTTTATTTAAACATTAGTTTAGTAAAAAGTACTTTGCCACATTTTTTACCTGTGCTACTGAGTTGTTTTCCGTACGCTTCATACATAACATTAGCTTAAGTGCATGCACTAATAGTTAAGGCAGGTGGTGATGCCTGGCGGTTCACGAACTGTTTCCATGAAACAAGAGATTATATAAGACAGGTATTCGGAGATATAACGCATGTTTCACGACGATAAAAAACCGAGTTTGGAAACCTTACGGTACGTTTCTGTTATTCTTTGAGGAAAAAGTACGTTCATTCATGTGATGGCTTAATAGATGCGAGGCAAAATAAATCATATCCGATATCCCCTTAATAATAATAATAAGTTTTTGTAAAACAATGAAAAAAATCACTTATGTATTAATAGATCAGTGAGTTGACACTATAACAATACTGTTGAGTTCGTATTTTAAGTCTTCTTAAGGGCTCAAAATTCTTGCAACAAATTTTTTCCAGAATTATTTTATTAGATCCGAACTTTATCATACATATTGTAATGCATTTGAACAAAATATTAACATATAATAACTAACTTATTTTTTTTTTTGTACACATCTCAGTGTATGACACGAAAGCATCTGTTTGTCCCAAGTTCAGAAGCGTTTTGAACTTAGAAAGTCAGGTGTCTTTTAGAACATTGTACCAGATACTTTTTCCATCGTTAGGTTCAGTTATTTTGGGTTCGCATCTTCAGGGCATATAGTATTCTGAAGATATACTAAATAATCAATAGTGTATAGTTTTGTAGACATTGGGCAGTACGTTAGATTAAGTTGTTTATGGTCGTTAAAGCAAATAGTCAAAAGTGTTGAGTTGAAACGCGTACTCAGTTGATGAAGGGATTATATTAACCTGGCCTAGCCTTTTGAAAGAGAGTCTCATAATCACCTCTGAGTAACGTAAGAAAAGAAAATACTCTTTCTGACAGGAATGATTCTTCATTCGCAGTCCAAAACAAGGAAATGAATTGTTTATGAACACGCAAATGCCCTTAGTCGGATTTAAATCCGGACTTTGACTAAGCCATTTTAAAACATTGAACTTCTCTTGAAATAGACTTTAAAAAGTCTGAACGTTGTTTTGCGTCGCTATTGTGCTGTAATATTGTTTCGAGAGGTGATGTTCTTTGCATGAAGTATCACCTATTTATATCACTAATGTAAAAACGATGCGCTTACAGCGTAAAGGACTAGCTGGAAAGCATCCCAAACTGTCATTACCCTCATTGTTTCGCGCGTGAAATTCTAGACTGACGGATGTACTTTATCTACCATAGCATGAGATTAAACGCGCTCTCATCACTCCATGAGCTTTGGACTATTCCTTAATTATCTAGTTGTGATGTTCTTTTGCAAACCGAGTCCAGCTTTCCCGCTTTTGACATTTATTAGTGGTTTCTTGTTAGAACGGCGAAGATACACTGATCCTTCAAACGACGCTTCACATGGTAAATACGGAAGTTGAGATCATGAATCTGCCATAATGCACACATTTCAGCAATGTAATGACACAAAACACCGTTTAAAACCGCAGTAAAAGAGAATCAAGCGTTTCACGATGAATCTATCAAAGTTCAGATCTAAATATGATTAAACACATGTGGGATGATCTACATGCTACAAATTAATTACTCTACAGGAACTTTGCTTTGGAACGTGAATGGACAAACATTCCCAATAAAAGAATACAGAAACTGATTGAGTCTATGCGTAAGAGATATCAACGCAAAATAAATGCACATGGCTATGGAGCCAAGTATCCTGAAATATATTTGTATGTTCCTAAATAAACCAGTAAATAGATAAATTAATCATTAAAAATACGTACCTTGGAAATATGATTTATTGTTGTCCTCTTAATAACTGAAACAGTTCCTTCGTGGGAGTCCTTTCGCCTTCAACCAGAAGGCTTTGTCAGCGCTAACGACTATTTATTATGTTAAAAAGTGCTTTTGGATTGTACCCGTATTTGCAACTATGATGATGTAGTATTCAAATACTTTACACATTTTTCTTTCATTCTTTTAATATACTTGTACTCTGTTCAAACTATATTTACACTTCCAAATACACGTATACATACAGAAGCACTTTTGCAACACAATAAATAGTTGTTCGCGCAGACGAAGCCTTCTGGTTGAAGGCGAAAGTACTTCACAAAGGAGTTGAGGACAACAATAATTAATATTTCCAAGGTACGTATTTTTTATAGTAAATTTGTCCTCCATGCGTAAACATGGTTCTATTTTAAATAAATTTTCTTTTGTGTGATATAATTGAAATGTGTATAGAGTGTGTATTATTATTGTCAATTATCTACAGAAAGTTTGGAAACGATAAAAGGATGTGTTTAAAAAAATGTCCAAAAACTTTGGAGCGGTTCTATATTTTTGGAATAATGATAGTAGATGCTAGTTTGTAAATGTTGGTACTTAACATCTTGGAAATATTAGTAATGTGACTTACAGCAATGGATTAGCACATTTTTAAGTTACAGACCTTATGCAAAAGGGCAAAATATTCACTATTTGTTTGCGTAGTTTGCATTTTTATATATGACAGTATAATAATTTCTCTCTCCCGTATTTAGGAACGTATTCCAAATTTTTAAGCTTCCTTTTTAATAAATCCTTACATAACGCTTTAAGTTTATTCTTTGTGGTTTGTAATCGAGAGGTTATTGTTTTAATTTTCACTAAATGTATATCTTTCGTACAACACGTCCACTGAAATGTTAATTCATATAAACGTAGAGTGAGCTCAACCGAAGGCCCTACATAATGTCAAGTCTCTTATGTAGGCAGTGAGTTAAGCAGCCCAAGACTTGAAATTTAAGTTCAAATTTCGGCGTTCTTTTTAAAAGGTGTGCAGTTCGAACATTACATACTGTAAAATTATGCTGAACTTCTTCTATATTACGAACACCGATTTAGTTGTTACTTGAAGAGTTATATTTATTTTGTAGGACCAAAACCAAATCGAAAGGAGGACGAGAGAAGAATCAAGAAGGCCAGGATTACGAAGAGCAAAATCCTCACGTAGAGCAGACACAGAAGAGATCCAAATAGATGAGGAAACGACGGATCTAGAAGCAGCAGAATCAGCAAATAAAGCGAGGAAAACGGATAAAGGAGCATTTTCACCTGTAGTTGCGGAGGATTCACTGTGTGAAGCAACAGTGACTGTGAACACCAAAGAAGTAACAGAAGATACAGAACCATATATAATTGAAATTGTGCACGGAGATGAAGCTTCCCTGTTGGAAGAAGAACAGCGCTGTCTTGTATCAGAATACATGCAGCTTTTAGAGGAGAGTGAATCATCAGATGTGGATGAGGAACACAATTACTACGTATCTTTGACACCCAGTAAATTGATTAAAAAGTGTGAAAATGAGGTGAACAGGGAAGAACAACATTCATCAAAGTTTGTAAATAAGAAAAGTCGTCGAATAGAAGTGTATAGTTTGCGAGATCTTGCCACGGAACTTAAACGGAGAGACTTAATCAGTGAAGGCGAATCACTTTCTTTACAGTCCTTTTTCCCAGATATCATAGAAATTATGTCACGCCATAAAACAAGAGACAGTATTTATATTGATACGCTTAGATCGTTCGCTCAACTTTTGTATTACTATTCGCCAGCTGGTTATGAGTTTGCGAGGACCGTCTTGAATGTCCGTTTACCAAATGCTAGAAAGTTGTATAAAAGAAAGTGTGAGCCTGGACAGGAAATCAAAGAAACAAATTGTGTTTTGTAACATTGTGCTCTATGTATGAAATTTACAGGTTGTTCTTAATTATGCTAACTTGTATTCTAGGCTGCTTTCAAGAGTGAATCGTCGTTCATTGTAATATACTTGTAAGAGTTTGTGAAAGAATTGATTTACAGACATGAAGAAATGAAAATCTTGCTTATAAAAATTGAATATTTTCTGATTTCTTATGATATATGCTCAGAGTTGTTCATGGCTGCTTAGACAATCAGTGTTATACTGTCCTCCCTCTCCTCTTGTTTATGTGAACAAGGCAGATATGACGAAAGATCGCTACTGATATTTGTAATTTGTGTTCCTCGCTGATTGGTTTATACAAGTATCTACGTCTCCTGCATTTATTTTGCCATATGTAAAAACCTTAATGAGGGATAAAAAACATTATCGGAGTCCTCACGTTTCCTCCCACTTTCTTTATTCCACCAATTCTCCCATCATCCTTTCGGCAGGAGCCAAAAGTTGCCTAAAGGCCTTAAAATTAAATTTAAAAAACAATAAACAAAATGGAGGTATTAGCTGTTGGGAACCCTTAAATCTAAGATTGAACTTATTTCGGAGTCCTGATACTAACGTTATATAATAGCTGATACACGACATATAGTTTTCAATGGCAGTGTTTAATGATGGAAAGTGAACCAAGTTCTTATTGAAGGGCTATTTTCTGACAGCCTGAGCATGGTTTGACTCAAAGATGATCAGATAACCGCGTAACACTTTGTTTATGGTTATTTCCCTGAAGTAACAAATTTAGGTGATTGTGATGTCAACCTATAAACTTAAATCAGTGACCCACGACTTGTCATGTAATTTTTCTATTTTAAGATTTCTTTTTAACTAAAAACATTTCAGTGTGCTCTTTAAGTTCATAAAAATTCTTCAAAACAGTACCCAGTCATAACCATGTAACTTTAAAATGATGTGGTAGTTCTGCGTATTCTTTACCGATCTACTCCAAAAAGTTGATTACTAGCACAAGCACGAATATCGTTGACAGTGCTTGTAACTATTTTCATGAATTGAATTTGATTTGATTTTATGGTCTTTAGGCAGCTATGGCTCAGTCCACACGTCCCCGTGATGTAGTCCGTTTTAATGTCCTTACACATAGCGATTCTTGGTGTATGAGCCAATGTGGAGCTGAAAATTTTCTGGTGACACCCACAACGCTAACAATTTCTTTCTCAAATTAGCAGCAACGCTACTTTTTTGAGCCTAACATACAAGGAACGCCGTCAGTTGTGATACTAACAAGTTTCGTTCAATCAAGTCCTGCAGACTTCATAACTTCAGCACAAGCTGCAAAATGATCATCTGCTGTGGTAGTGTCCTCAGTTACAATCATCAATTCTTTGTCAACCTAAAATAAGCACAGCAAGTTGTGTCACATTTTTTATAACAGTGCTATCGTTGATTGCTATACAAAATTCAAGACACTCTAACGGCAGAGATAGAGACTTTATTTACTTGCTTCGACAATTCACTTTTTCATTTCGTCACTTTGTTCACACGAGTTTATATTTGGCGTACGGTTCACGATGGTTATTGTCATACATTGTGTTCTTTTACCATAGAAACCATGCTTTTACAAACAAGATACTTTTCCCTCCAGTGCTTCAAGCAGACAATCTTTTCCCTTTACTACGATGTGTTTTCTCAGTTGAGTCTGTGGTACCAAATTGAGAGCAACAAGGCATTAACAGATCACGAATATGCACAGCTTTTCTATAATACTTTGCTTAGCGAACATCGCAAAACAGAATGGAAAATAAAATAATTTCGTTTCTCAATTTCTTGATGTTCCTACAGGACAAAGAATTCTATAATTAACATATTCATATATAACACACTGCAACTTGGCATATTAGGTGCGGGTCACACTTATAATACAAACTTCATATTTTGACGAGGGCCATATGTTTGACACCTCTGAATTAAGATGTCACTGTTATAATTAACTTCTTATAGTTACAGAAACAGGCATGATGTTATTTAAATAGTATTAATTGATTTCCTACCAGAACTTCACAGAGCTTATACACATAAGTTATTAATTTAGTATTTAGTTCTTCATTGTCTTGTGATAAGGACAATCACACCAGATTTCATCAGAACCATATGCGATTGCTCTTCTCACAAAACAAGAGATCGACCTCACGTAAGTATAGTTGGCACCTCAGAAGATTTCTAGGCTAAGAAGCACTAAACTCGCTCCCGATCTGAGCCTGAGGACCATAAATAAATTCAAATTCAACTCAACGCGATCACTACTCTCAGCTTTACTCGATGTTATTAACGTTGTATGCGTCGCACTTAAGAAAGAAGAAAGTAAGCTTTGTATACAGTGATGACGTCAACGATAGAAAACATTGCACTTGGAATTTCTGAACCTAGCCATCTTGTGAGCTGCCAACTAGAGTCACTTTACGCAAGCAGCCTCCTTGCGCATCATGGCCGTACCTTCGTATATATTTTCCTATTCCACACCGACTTACCTTTTATCAAAATGATGTTCTACTCCATTCTATGCTTTTTCATCAATTTCTTCTCTCTTCACTTACAAGTAACCGTTCTTTCCTAACAATTGGGGATCTAGACATGTTATATATGTTCTGAAAGTGCACAATCAGAATAGTATAAATATGGTATCCTAGCGGCAAACAGCAAGGGTATAGAAGTTATGAGAGTTTAGAGGAGCCGGTCGCAACAGTAATCCACTATAATATCTCGTAGCGTTGTAAATACAACTTCCAAATCACCATTTACAAGGTCGGACCGTGGATATGTGGTTAAGGCGTCGGCTTGTTGAGTGAAACAACCCGACTTCGAATCCCGGCGGGGGCAAGCATTTTTTCGTTTTTTTTCTCTTTCTTTTAAAATATATTTCTATTTTTCGTAGATTATCTTACATTAGTGACCAGGTTAGGGTAGATTAGGTAAGGCCAGGTTAGGCTATGTATCTTTACACTTTCGTTTCTTTCTTTCAAAATACAGTTCTATCCGTTCACATTTATTGTTAATAATTGTTTTCTTGCATTTTTAACGATCAGGAGTTAGCGGAGGTTAGGTAAGGTCAGGTTCGCACGAACATGACTGAACGTGACCTTACATAACCCATAGTCACTAATCTATGATAATCTACGAAAAATGCAAGAAAGCAATAATAAATGAAGCGTTGGAGAAATAAAGGGGATTAACCCATTTTTATAATTTGCAGAAGAGCATTTTAAAGTTGGACTGATCTCGTTTATTCCGCTTGGTTTATTTTCTTTTGTCTTTCATTTTCAGGTGGACTGAACCTCGTTATTTCCCATCTGATCATTGTGTTGCAAAGCTTATGTTGCAGTGTTTCATATGGCATTAAAAACAAAAAAAATCCCGAAAATGGACATATCCCCATTATTTCTCCACCCCTTCAAATATGAACAGATAGAAATGTGTTTTGAAAGAAAAAAATTCTTGCCCCCGCCGGGACTCGAACCTGGGTTCTTTCACTCAACAAGCCGACGCCTTAACCACATACAAACGATCCGACTTTATAGATGGTGATTTGGAAGTTGTATTTACAACGCTACGAGATGTTATAGTGGTTTACTGTTGCGACCGGCTCCTCCTTTAAACTCGCATAACTTCTATGCCGCCTGCCGCTAGGATTTCACATTTATACTATTCTAGCCCCGATTGTTAGGAAAGAACATTTACTAGTTAGTTCTCGCGCTACTTTCTTTCACAACAAAGTGCGCTTTCCAATACTCGACGCTGCTCATCAAGTGTCAACATTCTGAAATGCTTCCACAGATTAGTGTTTCTGATAATCGATGGCATTTGCTGGGTTTCACTCTTATACTAGGAATACATGACACATTTTTCTTAAACATTCCACTTTGGAATGAAAAACAGTATTATGGCTGTAGACGCGTTTTGGGAAAGGTATCTGTGTATAAATTTTCGTGAGTATTCCATGTGTGTTGCTCAGAACTCTTTTAAAAAAAATGGTATAGGAACTATTGTGCCTTTCGTTACGTAGGGCTGTTCCACTTTGTCCATTCGCATTTAGTTCAGTCAGTTTGCATGAACAAAATACAAGTATCAGTAAGTCTGATTTCGTTCACAGTTCCTGATTTTACCATGAATTTGATGCATCAGATTTTGGTCTAAATATGTAGAAGTGAGGCTGTCCAATAACTTCTACGAATTAACTTACACATATGTGAGATAAAGGATAAAATTAATTACATGGGCGGTATCAACACTATGGCTTGCGCCCGTCCCAAGTGTATGGGAGAGAAATAGGGAACATTGAAGTTCAAAAATCAACATCCATCGTCACATTATACTGCCAAAACTACAATCCATCGGTTTCTGTACACACAATTAAATGATGCCAGGTTTGACCTTCGCTTTCGTGTCAAATTGCTAATACATTTACTAGTCTGAGAAAAACAATCTTGATATATATATACATAAGTTGAAGCAAACGTTGCTTTCATCTTCCAGTACCACATTCCGTTTAACAAAAGAATACAGTGACCTCTCAATAGCCCAATATGTGGATTAATAGCTGGGACTTAATTTAAAAAAAATTGCAAAGGAAAAGTAAATCTGAAAAACTAAAATAATAGTTTTGCAGAAAAGAAATACATGACCTATTATATTTTAATAATATTTAAAATAAAAATTCAAGTATATTTGATCCAGATCTTCACCAAAAAGTACATTTCATTTGTCCACTTTGTGTTATGAAGTATCATATAATCATCTTTGGTTAAGTGTTTTGAAATAGGGGGCTCCATAGTCTAGTGGTTAGAGCATTGGACTGATGTCCGCGTGGTTCCGGGTTCAATTCCCGGATGAAACCCCACTTTTCGGCGTGAGGCAAACTGGGGAGTCACGTGAACAAAGGCTCAGGACCTTTCGGTCTGTAACGCCAGTGGTTATTTGTTATAAGTGTTTTGAAATGTACAGCGTAATTAGCTACCTTTTAAGAGCAGAAAAGTGTTCTCTTTCTGGTTTGCGGATTATCCGTTATCAGCCAGTCATTACCGTGAATAATCGAGAGTTTCCTATTTCCAACCAATCTCTATTGCACATACTTTACAAACATTTCAACTTTTCGCCGGTAAAATTTTGTTGAACAGTATTAGTTCCGAATTGGTGAAAACGTTTCCACCAGAAGAAAGTTAGGACATTCTGAATTTTTTTGTATAAATCTCACGGATAGTAAACAGCTCGCTTTCATTTCATTTATTTTTTGTCTTTTTCTTCACACATAAGGCAGAAAATGTAAAACATAAATTGGACGCATCATCTCAATAGCAATGTGGCAAATAGTCACAGTTCAAATATAAAGGCGATCAATAAAGTTATGTCGCATTTTCAAGTGGTCGAACAAATTACACGCACTCCCCACACCATTCGTTCAGGAGAGACAAGTAAGAGGAAGGCAATGTGTTAGTGAATTTTTCCTCTTGTAACCGCTGGTAGTGGTTACCACAGTTAAATAGGCCGTCAGTGAGAGCAGCTCAAACATGGGAATATGGGCCCTCCCAAATAACGTTATATGGGCCTGCATGTTGTACGAGTTTAAACTATGAACAAACGCTAGTGCAGCGGACAGAAAACTGTGTCAGGCATTTGTTAGGAACGTTGTCCTCGAGGAAGGGCAGGCGTAGGGTAGTGCGTTGAATCTATCAACCAATAAAACTGGTCCGCACTTCAAAATAGTTTGCGGAACACTGTGTTAGCGCGTTTCTTTTTGTAAAGTCAAAATCTGACATGTCTTTATTGACTGCTTTATATAGAAGCAAAACAATTCACGAGGAAGAGAAATATAGATAAATACAATTTGTATTCTAAAGACAATGCTGTCGACAAAACCTTATCTATCGCAATCTGAATGGTAATAATCAAAGATCTTACCAGCATGTGTTTAAAAAAGGTATGGAGAGTCGACTTCTCACACACAAACTAGTTGCAATCACCAGGGCCTTACAGACTGCAAATAAAATCTCAAAAGAACACATTACAACTAAGTTTGAAACCAACAGTTCACACACACACACACAAACTTTCACAATTGTCATATAAAACTTTTGGTCTCGGTAGATACATATTAAAGTACTTTTGTTATTGAAAATGCATTGAATGGTGCAGTCTACTGGGAATCGGAAAGTAATCCATCCAACACATATTAAACTTATTTTATTTTCAGAGTACATAGGATTGTAAAAACAATTACCAGATATACGTAGATAAATATTGGATCATCCTGGCATTTGCCTGGTGTGACTGAGAAACCTTACCTTACTGGATGTACTCCAGGGGTTAATTAGTAGCTACAGAAAAGGCAAACAATAAAAGGGTGACACTAGGCATGGAGAAATGATAATCTTGCAGGTCTTACAAAAAAATAGGGGATTTATTGCTCTTCTACAAAATACGGGCGTAATCATAGCAGACTACTGGAATGGATCCCACCAACGACCATGAATTGCTAATTCCAGACATTCTACATCAAATCTCCACTTACCAAAATCTAGGACCAGACGAGATGGGTAGTCGCTCCAATGGCAGAAAGGAACGTTCCAGGAACTAACTGGCGTGTTAGTTCAAAGCAATAGCCCAGACATTGAATTTCCTATCAATGAATGGCCCAGCGCCTCCAGGTTGGCAGACCCATGGAATAGATGAACGGGCAGAATGACATCTGGATGAAAAGTTGCTCTATGGTAAAATTGACGTATCGCCTCCTAGTCTTGTTGTTCACCCACTCTCTGTTTTCTCTTGCCTCCGTATCTTTGTCCGACCAAGAATTGTTGGAATTTCTTCCTGGTTGGGGCGATGAACTGCGTTGTGACAGTGCAAATCGTTTCCCGTCTGGGGATTTCAGTGGCGTTCTCAAAAGTGTTACCCCTCTATCCACAATATGTTTGTCGTTAGACACAGCTGTCGTCTTGATTCAAAATAGCATAACGACGGTGTTGAGCAGTAACATCGTATGTCGCGAAAATGAGATTTTATATATAAAGCAGCGATTATATATATATATATATAAAGCAGCGCAAAGCGAAGTTTAATAACCTCGTTTTTGCATCGACGTGTTTTCGCTTCCCCTGTAAAACTAAAGTTTTCGACATAATAGGTTACTGCTCAACACCGTCGATATCATACTGCGACTTACCTGGAGATATTTTTCGGTTTCCTTTAGATTCAAGAAAAACAATTTCTTAAAATTTGTGTACAGTTCTTTTTAAAATTGAAAGTTCTTAATGTAGTTAAATATCGCCATTCGTATATTTCTGGTACAGCAACTGTATTTAATTAGGCAGTAGAATCCAATACATGTGTTAAGGAGCACAGTGTAACCTTACAATATAAACTTAGGGCGATCCCAGAAACTTTTGGGGACGCGTTTTAATATAGCTACATTTGTGACTTGTGACTTCATAATCAACAAATCCATCGTAGTTCTATTTACTTTTAGTTAATGTTCATCTATCTTTGATCTGTACTAGCTAATATTTTAAATTTCACCATGTATATATTATAAAGTATGTTCATACAGATAAATATAAATTATTTGAGGATCTACCGAACATCGTGAAACTTCTTTAAGGTAACCAAAAGAAAATATAGAAATAAGTAAATAAACGGTCATCGTATATTTATGTACATTCTGCAAAGTTTGCACGTAGATTTGAACTATAGGCTCGTAGTGTACATTACCATAATTGAAGAGGAGTGATGTGTCGTGTCAGTCGACTCGCTTCAAGAGCTCTCGCTAATAATGTTGATTGTTATCGATGAATATATTTTGACAAAGTATCAAAATTATGTCGATGACTACACCTTTTCTAGCATCCTTTTTGATACACAAGCACAAATGTGAGAATAAGTACTGCGTTGCCCTACAGAACTAGCGCCGATAAAGCAAGTTCATTGATTATTATTACTCCAATACAACTTTCTCGCCTGTATATTCGTTAGCCATAGGTTGTCTTATGATACGTTTCACTTTATTGAGTGCAGATATCAAGCTCAAGTTGCTTTTTAGTTTATGAACAAAAACTTGATATGAAAGATTCGTGTGTGGACAAGAGAGATTGCTATTAATAAAAGCAAATATACTATATACCAAAAAGTAATTGGACACATCCTAACCACACAATAATGAACTTTTCCATGAAATATGGTAGGTGATAAAAGATATCTGCTCCATGATAGAGCTCACCGACTAGACGATGTCTTGGGCGTCACCTGAACGGTTTCTCTAGCAGGACAATATCTGCAAAGCTCGACTGGCAGTGTTCGTTTTTTTCTCAGGAAGAAAAGTGGAAAGCCAGTATCAGAATACTCAATGTTTAGAGCGACACGAGAGTTTGACCATTATGAATCGCAAAACACTCCAACATGGGATGCTGTCTAGCACTTTGAAGTCAGGAGTTTCAAGCAGCAGTAAGGATGAGTTTCGTCGAAGCACAACAACTTTCTAAACTCCCGAAATTCTCATCGACCATTTTCTTGGAAACGGATTAAAGAAAATTATCGTACACTACATTATATTTATTACACTTTTAGGCTGCCTTCAAGGCGAGGCCACTAACAGCGCTGGTTAGTTGTTTGTCGGTAGGTATTCCGAAACGGGCGTAGGTGCCGTTCCCAACAGGGCGTTGCTAGTGGCCTCGTCTGAAGACAGTCTTAGTTGTGTAATTTGGCGTCTCCACTCTCGTTGACCATCTCCTGTGCCACTCACCTACTACTTCACATAGCCTACCAGATGCATGAAACTTCGATACAAACCCGCTGTACTTTCGGGTGCATCACTGCATGGGAAAGATGCACTTGTACTTTGTGTGCAAAAATGCAATATTAACATATATTACATAGAACCCAAAACTATGAAGTTTAATATATATTTTAAAAAACTGCGGAATCTTCGTGCGCTAGATTGTAAACGTGGCTATGCCTCACTAAGGTGAAGCAGATGATTACAAGGAGTTGGCGGGATTTAACTGCTTTGATATTAATGTCCTTTCCTTATATTGGCTACTTCTTTGCAGGCTTCTTTCCCCCCAAGTGGTCTTCGGTCCAAACTAAGTTGTTGCGAAATCGATGTTTTGTGTTTGAATACTTGTAGAAAGTTGATACAAGAGTAACCTCTCCAGCTGTGAAAGGGGCCATATGCCAGAACGCAAAAGGTTCTGCAGCTGTAAGAATAGAACTTTCAATAATAGCACCTATTTGGAAAAAAAAAAAGTTCCCCTAAAAAAAAATCAATATTAAAACTTTTGAATAGTTTTCTGAATTAATTTTGACGATTTCTTTCTGTCCTCTATAAAGGGCTGTTCTCAACATTACTATCATAACTTCCTTCTTGTTCTTCAAGGCAATGTA
>JAGDQP010041714.1:0-16801 GCA_022664845.1 Lepisma saccharinum | reverse complement strand
ATCCAAGGAGGTCAATAGTTACGAATCTTCTTACTTATGTTCATTATATATCAGATACTCTCAATAATAATTTTTCTGTTGATACAATCTATACTGATTTTTCAAAAGATTTTGATAAATTGGACCATGCTATTTTGATTAAGAAATTGTCTAGTTTTGGATTTTCAAAACAACTGTTGCAGTTGATCTCTTCGTATTTAAAAGACAGAAAACAATGTTTACAATAATCAGAGATCCGACCTATTTGATGTTTACTCTGGCGTGCCTCAAGGATCTAAGCTTGGACCGTTATTTTTTTGTATTATTTATTAGTGATTTACCGACGGTTCTCAAATATTCAAACTGTTTACTGTACGCGGATGACATGAAATTGTTTAGACAAATAAGAGTAGATGAGGATGCTTCGAAGTTACAAGCAGATTTAAGCAGTTGTTATGAGTGGAGTATTCAAAATAAACTGCATCTCAACATAAATAAATGCATTTCAGTTACCTTTTCTAGGAAACATAGCCCAATTCATTTTGAATATAAGATTAATAACTTAAGTATTAAAAGAAACCAAGAGGTAAACGATTTGGGAATTCTCTTTAATAATAAACTATCTTTCAATGCACATGTAGAAAAAGTATGCAATGAGGCTTATAAACTCTTAGGATTTGTGATAAGGAACACACGAGAATTCCGCAACTTTAATGCTTTAATAATTGTATTTAATACTTTTGTGAGAAACAAACTAAAGTATGCTTCGATAATCTGGACTCCTTACTACAAACAATTTATTAACAAAATTCAAAACAAACTTCTGAGATACCTCTATTACAAGATTTTTAGAATTAATTCTTATCAAGAAAGGGTGTCGTACAATACACTTCTAAATATTTTTGGTATTAGTTCGTTGGCAACCAGATACAAGTTCATGCAGTTAACTTTTTTTTATAAATTAGTAAATGGAATCATTGATAGCTCGGAGTGACTAAAGCTATTGAATTTTAATATAAAAGGTATCAATTTAAGGAGTAGATTGCTTTTTAATTGTAATAGATCTAAAACTATTGCACATTCCAATTCACCTGTTATAAGAATGTGTCAGTTATTCAACAAACTGGCGCCAAACAATGTGGATGTTGATTTTGCTATGCCTTATTCTACTTATGTAAAAACTCTTAAATATAATCCCCGATTGTTGTGATTTTTTTAACTCGATATTGTATTATATTTGGTCTTCCGATTTTACTTATTAGGGACAAGTAATTCCGTTGATATAATTGTGTCCTAGTACTTTCATTTGTGTTTCAATTTTTTTCTTGCTTCTAATATTTGACGTATTTTAATATTCATATTTATTACTTCTTGATTATTATCATGTATTTTTTTTATTGTTCCTTTTTTGTCTTTCTTTTGTATCATAACCATTTGTAATATTTGTAATTATGTAAGCCTATTGTAAATTGGATATTTCTTTTCCAGCAATAGGCAACTAATAAATAAATAAATTCGAACTGATTGGGCAAATCTGTATACATTTTCGCAGGAAAACATGCCCCCATCACAACTACCGCTCGATGTGCACTGCCAATAACCAAAGGACTCAGTCCTTGTAGAAAGTAGATTAAGCGGAAGTAATCATCAGAATTTGACGGTAAGGTCACCTGTTATCCTTGCCGTGAACTAGAGTGAATTGCGTGGTCAATAAAAAAAACACACAACCTGATTTTTCTAACCTAACCAATGGTTAGTGAACTTTAGAAAAATTGACAATGCTTATATGAGTATAGAAAGAAACTAATAATTTTCTTTAAAATATAAAACATCATCCTGCCGGAAATCGAACCCGGGACCCCGAAAAAGCTGTCTGATGTTCTAACCACAATACTAAATCTACAGTTCCCAAGCTGCTGCTTGTTGATGTTGTTTATGTCGTATTGTTTCAACGACTCCTGATGACGACTTCTGCCTACTTCCTACTTTGATTGACTCCTATAATCACGAGCACCTATTCCCAACAAGTGTTCTTACGGGAGCCTGACCGCGAACTGATCAGAGAATATAAACAGCAATGGAACTCCGTATAATACCCCAACTATAAAAAGGAACTCGTGCTGCCATCTCACGGGTCGGGCCGCCTCGTCTTGAATAAGGTCACGTGATATAGTCGAGAAATATTATTGGCCTGAAAAAGTCGAATTTGATTGCCTTTTATATCAGGAGAATTATTTTACACATCATATTTATTAAAATAATTCATAAAATACGTTTCAACCAAGAGCTATTTCTTGGTTTCGAAAACTAACAACATATTAAACGCGTATTATTAACCTGTTATTAATATTTAATATAAAATTAATCGTTTCTAGGAGTTACTAGTCCCCCACCATGGCGTATAGGGGAATGTCCACCAAATATGTTGGCTACCGGAAATATTCCGGGGCGGACCAAAACCAGTACTGCCTTGCAGTTAGTAGAGGAATCTACAAAGGCTGGGAGAAGATAACCACGAACAAAAATATCATGGTGAATAGAGGCAGCTTCACCATTAGCACTCTGAGGCTGAAGATAAATGACATCGGCATCGGCTCAGAGATGGACGAAGGACATCTTAAATGCCTACCTTTGCAGCGAGGTCGTACAGCTGACAATTCCACAGCGCTAAATCATGTCAAGAAATAGTAAGAGATGGCTCATGGATTCTCCTGGGGTAAAATGTGCCGGAGGTAAACTAGTCCCTCATTCGGATATCAGGGCGAGGGCTGCTTCAGGGGGCTCCAAGAACAGGATTAAGGAAGATCTTAGAATTCAAACATGGAATGCACGAAAGTTATACAAAACGGGCGCTCTTCACGTGGCGGTACGCGAGACCGAGAAGTACAAGCTAGACATATTAGCGATACAGGAAGTCCGATGGGAGGGTGTAGATAGTATCCCACAGAGAAAATACACTTTCTGCTACAGGGGAACTCATTCACACAAATTCAGAATAGGATTCCTCATTAGGAACATTCCCTTTCCGGTGGTTCAGAATATAGAGTTCGTAAACGAAAGTCTATCGTACGTTACGATACCTAATTGATGGTGCAACACGGTTTAAATAAATGACTATGTACCGACCGATGACGCTGATGGGAACGACAAAAATATATTCTATGATGAGCTAGAAAGGCTGTTTGACCGATTACTGAAGTATAATTCGAAAATTGTCTTGGGTGATTTCAACGCAAAGGTAGAGAGGGAAGAAAAATATAGACCTACTATAAGCAAATACAGTCTTCACGAAAAGACCAACAACAAAGGATAAAGACTGACAACTTTCGCGATCTCGAAAAATCCGACTGGTAAAGACCACGTATTTTGAGCACAAAGACATACACAAATACAAATAGGTATCTCCAGATAGCAATACTTTCAACAAGATCGATCACGTATTAGAAGACAGACGAAGACACACCAACATAATGGACGTTAAGTTGAACAGAGGAGCGGAAGGTGACACCGATCATCAATTAGTGATTACAAAAGTAAGGGAAAAGTTATGCATCGTGAACAGAGAAAGCAAGGGATCAAAACAACTGAAATTCGAAGTTAAAAGATTAAATAATCTGAGCATAAGAGCAGATTACCAACTCGAACTCTCATATAGGTTTGAAATATTAGCTGAATCGAATAATGATGATGAAGATGATATTAATAAGGAAATTGATGTAAATAAGATGTGGGAGGCAATTCGTGAAACAATTAAGAGCGCAGCGAAGGAACCTGTAGGTGAGAAGAAAGAACAGAAAAACAAACCTTGGTTTGATGCAGAATGTCTTAAGCTTCAAGAGAAACGAAAACAAGCAAGACAACGGAGGCTAAGTAATACAAACGAAACAAATACAAACAGGAACGTCAAACGAAACGCCACACGCTGGTTCAGAAACAAAATGCTAGAATGTCTAAAGCAGAAGTTTAGGAGCTAGAGGAAAACGGTAAGACAAATAACACGAGATCTATACAAAGGGTTACCAGCCGAGGTTTGGAATAATTAGAAATGAACGTGGAGATCTTCAGGCGGATCCGACTAAAATTGTCGATGTGTGGACAAGTTATTTCGACAAAGTTATTTCTATACACAACGATGAACAAAGAGGACTTTAAAATCCATACCACAGAACCGTGGATACCCTAACCTAGTGAGATCGAGATCCAAATATCGGTAAAGAAATTGAAAATTTTTAAATAATCAGGAACAGACAATATTCCAGCCTAATTAATTAAAGCAGGAGGAACGGCACTAATCAAGGAACTATATAAATTGATAAGTGCTATATGAAGAAAAGAGGAGCTCCCAAAGGAATGGAAAAGCTTAACAATAGTTCCGATTTACAAACAAGGCGATAAATCGAACTAATAATTAACGCCGAATCTCATTACTTTCAACCTGTTACAAAGTATTAAAATAATATTCCGTTAAGACGCCTAAGTGTATACGTAGATGAGATAATTGGAGATCACCAATGTGGATTTAGAAGTAATAGATCCACGTTGGACCAGATTTTTGGCTTGAGACAATTTTTGGAGAAGAAATGCGAGTAAAATGCGACGGTTGAATAGTTATTCATTGATTTTAAGAAAGCATATGATTCTAGCAAAAGGGAAATGTTATACACTATTCTGATACGATTTCAATTCCGAAGAAACTGGTTCAACTAGTGAAGATGTGTCTCAGCGACCCCATAAGCTCAGTACGGATAGGTAATAAATAATATGTCAGATAGTATCAAAATTAGCAACGGATTGAAACAAGGCGATGCCTTATCAGCACTACTGTTTAACTTCGCGTTAAAATATGCAATTTTAAAAATTAAAGGGGGCGAAAAGGGGCTATCATTGAATGGTGATGAAGATTTAATAGGGGACGATATAGATGCCCTACAAAGCAACAACGATGTTTTAGTAAAAGCGTACGATGAGATAGGTCTGCAGGTAAACATAGATAAAACAAAATACATGATAACAAGCCGAATTACAGGGAATGAAGGAAATATAAGCATAAGAATTAGGGACGAGGTCATAAAGAAAGTAAACAAAATTAAATACTTAGGAGCATACGTAACGAGCAAAAATGAGGTAACGGAAGAACAAAAATGGTTTAGTATCGGGGAACGCATGTTTCTATTCAGTCCAAGAACTTCTAAGATCTCGATTAATATCAAGGAAATTGAAATTGATAATATACAGAACGGTTATTCTGTCAGTAATATCTTACGGTTGCGAAAGTTGGAGTGCGACCCCTAGCAGATGAACATAAATTACGTGTATTTGAAAATAAGGTTTTGAGAAAGATATACGGGTCGAAACGGGACGAGATGACTAGAGAGTCGAGGAGACAGCATAATGAAGAACTCCACGGACTGTACGATTCACCAGATGTTATAAGAATAATGAATTCGCGGCGACTAAGGTGGGCAGACCGGGTAGAAAGCCGGATGGAAGGAGGTCATTGGGAAATCCTAGACGTAGTTGGGAGAACAATGCCAGAAGAGATTTTCGAGAGAAGTATTTGTTCCTGATGATAAGTGGCTTGATGTTACCCAGGATAGAATCCAATGACTAACGTTTGTTATTGCGGTGATTAACTTGCGAGTTCCATAAGTCATAGAGTTAGTTAGTTAAATCGTTTCTACTGAAATACTTCATCACATCGGCTTAAAGAATTCTAGTAATGTGAGAATACCATACGTGAAATTCAGTAGATGCGTATTAAATAATAATAATAACATATCTAGTAGAAAAAATGGTTACGCAGCTGTTTCGTCTGTAATATATTCTCTCAAAACATTTTAATTTATGGTTCCATAAATTTCCATCAGATGAAAGTACTTGGCATTTCCACTTCCTGTCAATAAGTTTGCAAAACTAAATAGGTGCTTGCTTTATAACAATGGCTTCTGACAGAATTACAAGGCTACAGGTTCTTAGTATTATACGTGCCCAATCTACCGTATAGGTAGTGACACCGAAAAATGTGGAGAAGTACAAAAAATAATATTTTCCGTTTCCCCATGCGAAAAAGGTAAGATATCGGAGTTGTGGCACGATTTAATAATAGATTCTTGAGAAGTTGATCACTAATGTCAGTACGTAAGATGCTCAGAAAAATATACACAATAAAATGATCAACTCTATCAGCTACGTAAATATGACTTATTATGAAAGATGTTGTCTAGGATAACCACTAAAGGTACGATTGATCGAAATTATTGGAACTTTACTATACCTCAAACTACACAGACTAATGATAAATGTACTAATGATCAAGGAATTGTATCAGATCTATTAATAATATCATCAACAACAAAATTGTGATTATGAATTTCAATATAAGACAACGTTACCAATATATCTTATTTCGCTGCCTATGAAGAAAGAATATATGTTGTTATCTGGTATCTAAATATTTGATGAGATGCCTAACATTTATACAAAATGCTTTCTCAATTATATTTACCAAAATTACAATAATGATTATGGTGCAGGATTAATGTTAATGATCAATAGTCTTTTTCAAGGCTTTTCTGACTGTTATTCAAATATAAAATAGTCTTTGTCAAGGCTTTTCTTCACTCAATAGTCTTTGTCAAGACTTTTATCCGTACAACAGTCTTTCTCAAGACTACACTTGTTGTCTTCTCGATATAATGAAATGTAAGTCATCAAAAGTATTATTTTCAAATTATTCAATACTATAAACTTTGAGTTTGATAAACTACAAGCATTATCAACAATATGGAAACAACATTTACATTACGAGTCACACAATCATATAAAAATATCAAATATCAATCCCAACTAATCTAACATATGAAATTAAATAATTGTCACTCGTAATAATGTATGAAAATTACGTTTGTTACTAGGATTGGTGATGAAGGTATTGATACAAATATTGGGAAAGGAATCTGAGCGCTCCTTAATAAAATATCCTAACTCTTCTTTGAATGTTTAAAACTCTTTAAGACGTCTGGGCAATCTGATGCATACGTCAATGGCAATAGTATGGTATTAGATTAATGTTCTACGATGGTAATTCACGTTTTTTGTATATACGTAACCTCAAAACAACTGAAATATGACACGCAAGATTAATAAAAATGTAAAAGAAGTAAATTATTTCGGCTTCAGTCTATATTTGGAAACACATTATATCAATTTCCACAAAGAGTTTCTTACTATAATAAAGCTCTAAGTCTAAACAATGTCCTCTTAAAACGACTTTTCAGTTTCTTCTAAATAATTCACCTACGTAAAGCAGCAACAAAATTGTTTATGTGCACTGAGACCTCAACTACCAGACTTTCCTGTAGACACAGCACAACGTACTGGCGAGATTTCGTGAATTCTGATGAGTAAGTATTCCTTGCACGCAGACGTAATTTCGAAATATATATAGCCTGTAGCCACAGCCTACATTATGAAGCATTTGAAGAACAGAAATAAATTTCGTCTTGAACATGCTTGGATTATGTTACTACTAAAACATTTAAGTCTTTGTAGAAATCTTCTTAGTGACTATTTTGAATCTGTATTGAATTATCAATTGGCCTCTACACGACAACGACGAGATGCGTCTCTAAACAAATACAACGAACAGTTCACTTGTGGAGCGTTAAATAAACTGAAACTGTTTTTGCTTTCACGTTATCAAAATATCTTATTTCCTCCTTGCCTTATATTCTTTATGTGATCAAAAAAGTTATTTAAATACGACATACGTTCAGCAAAACTATCTTTTTAAAGACTAATCACAAGATACAAAACTGTCCGAAGTCGAATGACATGGCACTCAAAAACATACGGAACAATAACAATTTAAAGTGCTTCGTAATCTTATTTTGCATTTACACAGTGAAATTTCGAATAAGCTAGCAACGATGTTTAGTAACCTGAATACCAGAAAATGGTCCATAAAATCACTGCTTAGTTACCAAACGTAACGTCATTATTTGCTCATTTTTTTCGATAAAAGAAGAATAAGATTCATTTTCTTCCTTCGTTGCTAAGCGACGTAACCAAGCACGTTGTTGAGCTTCAGCGATTTGCACATACCACCCCCACCAGTGGTAAGTGTTTTTACACACAAATACTAAAGCAACATAAAGCTACTTTTATTTTCTATAGAATGCGATGATCAAAATTACGTAGCAATAAATTGATAGCTGTTTATAAGATTAAACTATATTTTAATCACTGTTTCAGACTACTATATTGTATTACTTATGTTGCAACGCAAAGATGTATGAAATCACTGTAGTACTGAATTCTTCCAGCTTCTTGAAGTGCAATGCAAAATTATTCGGTGCACTTGTCCTATACAAGTTGGTGCTGATAATAAATGAATGTTCCATTTACCAGACATCTAACTAGAATTACTGAACAGAATAACACACCAATCTGTAGATTCCTGCCACGCAGTTGTCCTACCATCATAACTGAGTTCAAACTTGATGCGTAGAAAACTGAAACACGGGATCGGGCGGATCACAAATGTTACTTTACCGGGATGTTGCATACAAACTCATAATATGTGAGTGAACCACGCACTTCTCTGCCGGTTTTCATCATGAATGCACATCAGCAAAGCTTCAAATAACTTCACGCCACGAATATCCTTTTGTGACAACAAAATTTTCGCGCTTCCATCTTACTGTCACACTTTGATCTGCTGTCTCCAGCATTTCCATCCACGTCCTTCCGTTTCTTCACTAGGTTACATGAAAATATCGGTGTCGTTCCGGGTTCTCAAGATTAAAAAAAAAAAATATTGTTAGGCTCCTACACCTTACAGCTTCCTAGATACCCATTAATTTTAGATACCCCACAATGTTGCAAGGTCAACATAGGAAATATTGCAGACGACGGGCCTACCCACAAGTGTCGCTAGTGTCGAAGTTGAATGCGGAAACGTAGATGTTATAGTTATTATTCTGTGGACTAAAATTAAAAGTCTGCGTTCCGGATAACACAGATTATCCCATTCCGGACAACAGTGAACACTTTGAATTCCGGTGATGACGTAAGATGTCGGAGTTTGCGGGAAACTTATTAATCCAAAGAACCATGTATAACTGAGCGAGCACCTGACAGAGAAATATCAGTAACAGTAGCGCTCCTAGCGTCAGGAGAACGCAACACCAAACAAAATAGGTACACTGTACTTTGCGTGGCATGACAGGTTTGGTTCTAACTTGTAAGTCGAATTCGATAAGCATTTTCAATTTCCCGGTTATATGATAGGCAAATTCAAATATTACCATATTTCATGGCCTAGTGAAGTCTAGACTGTTACTACTCTAGAAGTCTAGATTGTATTATAATACGCATGACGTTCAATGAGAAAATAAAAGAGCAAGGATAATAGTTTATTTTATTTAAACTGATTCTCACGTTATGTTTCAATGCAAAACGGGTTTCCTGTTAAGTTTTTCCTCCACGTTCATGCATGTCCATTGCTGCCAAGGTAAGCCATTAGGACAAAGTTTTGTATAATGTAGGCCTATACGACTTCTGTCGCTGTGTCGCTTTTTATGTTTATTAATCCATCATTACGTAATGTGCTTGGATACGGAAAATACAAACAAATTAGACGATTCCGAACATTGTTATAGCGTTTTCTTACAGGTGCCCTTACCAGTGTTGACCCGGGTCGACTCCGGAACCTCTGTGTGACAGAAGTGGATTGAATCAAGCTGAGTCGTGTAAACTCGTGCCGGATTGGCCTATTTCAATATGCATGATAAATCGTGCTAGGTACGCCCTACCATTGTGTTTTGTTACAATATAAAAGTAAAAGTAGGTTTAAATCGATTCAACAAATATGGCGGACACATCAAATTACTAGCGTGTTAGGGAAGCTCATGGAAACAAGGAGTTGCCCACTCCCGCGCAGGCGCAGAACTCCTTGAACTATAACGGCGTTTTCACACAGGCGCCCTGACCCAGGTCGACTCGGGAAATTTTGTGTGAACATAAGTAGACTGAATCAAGCTAAGTCATGTAAACGCGTGCCGGGATTGTCCGCTTTCATATGTGGTCTAAACCGAGCTGAAGAACCGGGCTAGGTACGCTCTACGATTGTGTTTTGTTACTATCGAACGAAAAGTAAAAGCAGGTTGAAATTGATTACAATAAATATGGCGGATGTTTTGTTAGTAATACAGGCATGTTTATCCTTATTCGTACCTGCCACTTAATAATTTAGTGAATGAATACTTTGTAGTCAAGTAATCCAAGTGGAGACAGCAGTAGTAATAGTACAAGAACTGAAACATTTCTTTTAGAACAATAACAAATTTCATATGCAAATAAAATGCCTATTAGGCCTACTTCGTTTAAGGGAATCAACATAGCAATATTAAGTAACATGGTTTCGTATTTTATAGCAGGTAAATCATTATGGGACCCATATCTCTTCCATCTTAAAATAATAAATCTAATTTAAGTACTTAACGCCTTTAGACCCTCGAAATCAGATCCGAAATAATGTACTGAACATGACCATTGTCGATTGGACTATCCAAAGAGCACCTGGATCTAATTTCGAAATGACAACTATAGTTCCATCCCGAGAGACGAAATTTTGAGATGCACGCCTACCTTCACATAGATCCCACATTCCTTTCCCAGAATGATGCTCACCGAGGGACGTCATCCCTCGAACTCCTGATAAGCTAAGGAAAAATCTTTGAAGCTTATAAAATATATTTAAATATTTGATTTAGAAATTTATTGCATATACTAACGTCACTTTCCCCAGCTGAAGTTTCATTATCACATTGCCAATGGAATTTCTTGGGATGGAATAGCATCTGCATGACTTGCCCTGATTGGCTGCGGTTGTCGTTACCTAGCTGACGATTTCCAATGCTAGAATACAGACAGATTTCTCTAAACGGATACTCTTTGCTTAACGACAGTATCTGCCAGTTACGTCATACACCATTGAGCCAATGTAAATGATTTACCTGTTATTTACATACCTTGCGGATAACACATTTCTTATTCCAAGCTAGTTCTGCCAGTATGCGTGGCTAAGGTGAAGCTAGGAAGTCAAGGGATTGCAAACAGTTGACGATAAGACAGCAATGCTGCAATTTGTTTTAAGATTAAATGAGAGAACACAGTGGATAAAATACGATTTCAACAACAAATCTAATTCGCAGTAATTACAACCAAAGAACAGTCAGGATATTTGTTCAACGCTCTTGGCTCGCCTTTTATTTGGAAACGACCTCCTCCTTCTTTTATTATTTATTTATAAGTGATCGTACGATGCACTCTATTTCCACCATAATACTTCTTTTCATTGTTTTAACAGCAATAATGTTTGCATCTGAGGTTGGAAAGAAATTCAGTTTAGGGTAAGGTAAGCAGAGTCAAACTAACATATTCTTACTTAGTCTAATAGAATCTAACAAAGGGGTGAATTAATGTAGGAAATGAATCTGGACCCAAATAAGTGGGTCATACTTAAGGAGATGCACTCATAGGACTAGTAAAATACTTGTCCTTGCTATGTAGAACAGTATGAATTGATGTGTAGATATTTTGTGCGAGGAATATCACAAAATGATAGTATCATTGAATATTGAAATGAACAGTGTACAAGGATATTAGCAGTGAAAGTATTTAATGGGGTGCACCTCCTTGAGTATATGTGATGCTAAAACAACACTGAATGAGAAAATTCGAGTTTGAAGGTCATGCGGAACAAATCTACTTGGCGATCGTTCAAGTATTACGAAGCATTCAAGGGGGAAAGGGTTCGTTTTTTATCTGTTAATGGCTGAGGAGGGGGGATCAGAGCAATGCTTACATAAGATCAAAGGCTATTAGTGTAGATTTAAACTTTTTTTACTACGAAATAACAATACAAAATTGACAAATCTTACGTAAGCGCAAGGGAAGGGGTTCGGGTATATGTTTATTTTACTTACAGGAGGAGCGGATACAGGATGGCTAAAAATGTGCCTACATAATAATTCAACGTCTTTTTTAGAGTATGCACGGTCAAACAAACCCTTGTACTGGATTTTTTTTTTAGTTTGCTGCATTTTCTTTCACTGTTCTACTGCACATTTAGTAGGTTACCTGAGCTGAAGTTACATTACACTAAGATATGATAATTTAACCTTGCTTGCACAAAAGCTGCAAATAATCCGCAACTAGGATAAAATGGAATAGATTGTATCATTTTTCCTCGAGTCGACTTGAAGGGTTACGCTAAGTGGCTCACTCGATCCATTGCTGATTTCAGGTTAGGTAATATTTAGTTACCTCTGAAGGAGTAAAACGAAGTAACTACTTATAGAAGAACTGCACACTTGTACACAAGGAAATAAACATTTCTAGATGATACAGGATAGACCGGTTCATTGATTCATAATCACTGAAATCGGGGGATTATTTGGATTCTACATGCAGGTTTGTAGAAAAAAGCTTTATTTTGTTATTGTTCCTTTCCTTTTTTGTTACCTTTCCCTAACTTACCTTATAAATCATTTTCTTTCCTAGGGACGGCGTCGTTAACAGAACTGTATGTTATGTTTGATAACGTCTAATGCTTCTTTAACAATTATACGAAATCCTCCTTTGATCTAGTGATGTACAGGACGGGAGAAACCGGAAATTAAAAAAAATCCCATTTTCCCACGAGACAAAAATCTTTTTTTTTTTTCATTAAAGTATTTATTTTTTTTATTTATTTATTTTGCTTTTCCTCAGGAATATTTACTACTTAGCACACCTCATGATTTTTTGTAGGTTTAGTTTAGCACCCCTGTACACGAGATAAAATTTCGTCCACGTATGTCCTTTAGGCATCTTTGGCTCAGATCGAGAAAACTTAAATAGTGCTACTATAATAGCTTAAATAATAAGGTAGTCCCAATAAAGATGTTTTTTACTAAATGTTTATTTTAACAAAAATTAACTTTTTAACTATTTCATTGGTCATCAAATAATCTCAGGACCCCGTAATATTAAAAAGAGATTCGCTTTTCACAGTAACATGAAAATTTAAAAAAAAAAAGCTTTTTCCGGCGTTTAGTTTTTTTCGTTTTTTTTTTTTAAATCACTATTTTGCCCTTGATCTTATTGCTAACTGTATGGAGGCCTAATTTTAAATTTACTTTCTATATTCCCTACCGGGGGTTAATGCAGACATACTTTACATAATTCGGGAAAATACTTCTCTAAAACAATGTTTCACTATCCTCTTCCTCCTCAGTATTTGTATATTGTGAACCATGTGAACAACGAACCCAGGTACAACTGACGTCACACGAAATCATTACATCAGATGCAACTTTCTTAACCTTAGCCCCGCCTACTGGCAGAACTAGCTTGGAATGTGGAAATGTGCTTCCGGATCACTTAACGACTGGACAGGAATAGATCCCTAGAAGAAACCACATAACAAAGCGTTGATAAGACATGTTCGAATGACCTTTGTGTGTTCTTCTGCCTGTTCGCCGCATTAGAGAGAATGAACTCTTCAGAAGAGCCACCAACTAAGATGCACAAAAGGAACGAATAAAATAAATGGCGAGAGACACTTCTCTCCATCGTTTCCTTGTTCCAATCACAGTGTGCGTTCTACTCTTCCCATCAATGCAGGCTCTTTACAGCAGATTGCAATGGTCATTGTGGTTAAAGTTACTGAAGTGTGACTCAGCAATGCAACTACTAAAGCCCGCAGAAGGTTTCTCGAGCTCTGACCTAAACTGAACACATAGGATGCATCCAGAATGCTTCCTTTCCTTCCTTCCTTTTGCTGAAAACTCGAAGAGAAGTGAAGGGACATTCAGGAAGGACGCTACAAAGGAAGGATTGTACATGCAGGAATAGAGAGGGTGGATAGATTTCTCGTTCTCTTGACAATATTATCAGCCAACGTACCTCTAAAATTAGTTGTGTATTTTTTGTCATAGAGCGTTGTCTTCTGATCTTGTAAGCGATAGCTTGAGAGAGACAGCTCGAGAAATTTAAAAGGATCAACTTCGAAACCAGACAGGGAATATTATTTACAACCTTCTGCAATTTATGGTTAATGGAACATAAAACGGTTCACCAAAAATCCCTTTGAAACAAAGGTTGTTGCACCAGTTAAAGTGTCTCTGGTGGCAAAAAAGCTAGTTAAACAAGAATTTGTGAAGACTAGTGGAAAACCAGCAATGTCCAGAAATAAAAGAGAAAGAAGTGAGACAAACAGAAAAGCAATGGTAGTCTTATGGTTTATAGTCACTTGTATCTCTCTCTCTCTCTCTCTCTCTCTCTCTCTCTCTCTCTCTCTCTTCCTTTCTTTCTTTCTCTCTCTCTCTCTCTCTCTCTCTTTCCCTCTGTGTGTGTGTGCGTACGCGGGAAAGGTCTTGCTTTAGCACTTCTCCTCCCAAATAACTCAATTCGCCTGAACAACCGCTAAAATTATGTACAAAACAGAAGCATATCTTTCTTTATATTAAATAGATGACTTTGTATCAAGCTTTTCCCTAATTAGAATGAAAACAAAAAGAAAACAAGTTGTCGCACGTTAGAAGTGAACTTTGTTAGCGGAGGTGAAGTTAAAACTAAAGAGTAGGCCTAAAGGTGTGTCGAAATTCACAGAGGTACGTCTGCAAGATGAGGCAACGTCTGGTAACACTATGACAAGTCGACGACGGGTGGAGGAAATGAGACCAAATATAGAATATCGAAAATGTGAGTGCGGTTTTACTTAACGGTGGATGGACACCATTGTGGTTATTGGAATGCCTCCATCTTGGACTTTAATGGGAAGGAGGTCAAAGTGACACTGTTTCAGGTTACCTCATTCCCAGAAATTCAAATATGAAGTCAGTTTTCACTTAGGGCTTTTGTAGGAGATATGTACGCTGAAAGTTTGATTTGACGTCCTTATAACATGTGCTCAATCTGGCGGCCATTTTTACGGGCACATAAAGCAAGTCATTTTTGCAATCCTCATGCACATTACGTAACACATGGATTTCAACGGTGGCCAAGGCATTCGGGACTTGTTGCTCGAAATGGTGTAGGTAGTTCATTCTTGTCACGATATACTATGTCTTTGAGATGATTCAGAGATGGAAATCAAGGGTCGTTAGATCAGGTTACTGCATGGGCCGTACCTGATCGATACATCATCACGAATATTCAACATTCAAGCACCTCGTATCTCTACAGCGTTGTGCATAGGTGCACAACCTTGGTGAAAAAAGTGCAATCGCCTTCAGGAGCCAATAATGAATGCAACAAGTTTTCGCGAAAATATCTGCAGATATCGTACACCAGTCAAGTATTCATAAACCATGACCTTGTTCTTGCCATGTGCTTTCTTGTCGTCTGTCCGCATTGGGTTGGCATCAGACCAACAACAATAGGCCTATTTATTGGCTTAACTGTGAAGATAGGACAGGGCGTCTTTGCTAAACATTACATGCATAACGGAAACATTAGATACGCATTGTCTACGTCAGCCCCATTGTGCAAACTGCAACCTTTCTCCAAATCACAACTTTCAGGGTCTCTAACTCCTAAATAAATAAACGTAGGTGAAAGATGACTTCACATTTAAATTGTTGGGAAAGAGACAACCTAAAACGATATGTCACATGACACTCTTCCACTTCAAAATTCATTACCTAAATCCAAGATGGTGGCTTTCCAGATGACTGCTATGGGGCTTCTAAATTTTTACCTCACCCTGTATAATAGCATAAATACCGTAAAATTGGTTGGAAGTTTGATAGGAGAGTAACTAATTTTGATAAAATTATCTTCATTTGTAACGTAGATTGAATAACAACCAGATAAATCGTGGTCAAACTCGCTGTTTTCACATCCAAAATCGGTTTGTCTCTACCTGTTTCGTTCAGATGTTAGTCTTCATGAAAGACCGATGAATAAACTGAAATGAAAGAAAAGCTAATAAATTTTCTTTGGATTCTTTAAGAAGACCTAAGAAATCTGATCTCCTTCATTCCTGCATTCAAGAATATAACGACCTATAAAGTTACGTTCTATGTTCGAAAGTTGAGAACGTATCTACCGTTTTTTATGGGCTATTATCTTAGTTATGAGAAGAAAGGCAGTGTTATATTTCACTCTTTTTTTTACGGCATCTAAAGGAAGAAGACGCTAATTGGATAACCACAGAAAATGAATTAGGGGAAATACAGCCTACATCCATAATAGCTGGCACTAAATTGTGTTATTGTTAACATTATTCGTAGGTAAACCAAGACTCTCGAATTAACTGCATCTCGCTTCGTGCCCCCTCCCTTCTCCTTCTTTTATATGTTGCCTAGAAAGCGGAAAATTAGTCTCCCAGGAACTCCTAGCAACGACTTGGAATATTAATATGCTTAACATTACTTTACGGTATACAGTCTAGTATTATATCACAATAAAGCGATCATATCTCTTGTATTCTTACTGTAAAAATCAGTACAGTTACTTTACGGTTTTCGTATGTTTTCTTTGTAAGAAGTTCTTTTGGTTTTGTGGCTTAACGAGCGTTTGTCGATAGCATAAAGCTGAGTCTCCGAGAATAGCCGAAGACTTTCACTAAACTGTTCCAGTTTCACGTTTAAGTTTCTTACACACTAAAAATATCCTGGCACAAAAAAAAAGTACACAAAAACTTCACCTAAAATGAACTTTTTGTGAATGCATGTGAACTTAATGTAACCCTACCGAAAAAAATGTGAGTTTTTATTGTGCCCAGTGTGTCTTTTTATTAGCTTCTGGCCCACGGTGCACATTTTGTACA
>JAGDQP010041713.1:0-16801 GCA_022664845.1 Lepisma saccharinum | reverse complement strand
TTGAAATCTGGGAATGCGAATAGATGAGCAAGTACGGAATACCTCTTACATTCAAAATTTCATTAAAACGCAGTGTGGGGAAATTGAAGGTTTTCTTATTCCTAAGGAAAGTTTCAAGGGAGGGAGAACTGAATATTTTCGCGCATTGTATGAATGCAATGATGATAAGTGCAACCGCTATGTCGATGTCACGTCTCTCTATCCATGGGTAATATCGAGGAAGCCTCTTCGTATTGAGAAGCCTATTTTACAGATGAAAAGGAATCCCGCGTCCAGAGGATACCCTTGGAGTTGTATTCTGCAAGGTTTTTGCTTCACAGAATTTAGACATTCTCATTCTTTCCTGCAATGCAAACAAAGGTCTAGTTTTTGTACTTCGAATTTTTAATTATTGCCTTTAGAGTTTTCGGGCTTTGTAGGCTTTGCATGGAAGGGATGAGGAAAAGGGAATGTAATCATGATGAGGAACAACGGAGCTTCATCGTGACATGTTGTACTCTCGAATTACATGAACCTCATAGAAAGGGCTATAAAGTCCTAAAACGTATGAAATTTGGGTTTTTAAAATGACTGAAGGAGTTTTCAAGGACTATGTAAATAATTGCCTGAAGATGAAGCAGGAGGCTAGTGGATTTCGCTCTGGATGTAAGACTGCGGAGCGAAAACAGCCTTACATTCGGGATTATACTAAACATGAAGTAATAACGATCAAGTATGATAAAATTGGTCATAATCCTGGCCTAAGGTATATTGCTAACTCTTTTTGAATTCTCGGTTTGGGAAGTGGGGAAGTTTTACCTCAGACCAGGGTTTTGGCTGATGCTCACTCATTTTTAGAGATCATTAGAGCACCACATTTACAGATCCAATCGGTTGTTCCTATTGGCCAATATACTCGTAGTCACATACAAAGACATTCAAAATGTAAACAGACCACATCCTTTTCTAACGCTTTTTAGCTGCTTTTATATCATCCTGGGAAAGACTTAGACTTTGTGAACTGATGGAGGCTGTTGGTATTGAATTTCTTTATATTGTGACACTGACCCAATCAAGCACTAAGGTTGCTAGGTCAGTGGGATATATTTGGGTGAATTAACTGATGATTCCGAACCAGGGTGGGAGATTCGGAAATTCGTGGGGTTCAAGCTGAAAAAATTTAAAGAAAAGTTGAGGAAAGAGAAGTTTAGGCACACTTGCAGAATCATATTAAATGAACGTGCGGGGAAAGTTATAGATTTTGATCATTTTTATAATTCAGTGAAGGAAACATATGAAAATAAAAATGTAAGTAACTCAAATTGTATCAGAAGGTTGCCTGGGTACAAATTGTAAGTAGACGTGAACTTAAGCCTAAGAAAATTGTAAATAATAAGCAAAAACGGTTTTAAGCGACGTAAAACGTAATGCTTGACTCCTTTTTCATGTAAGTGACTGAGTGTGATTGTGTGTGTGTTACCCCTCAGGATGATATAATAGGGACTCTTCTGAAATAATTCTTTCATTTCATATCAAGATGTTACCCTTTCAGCACCCTTGTACTATGATGATGAATGGTCTATCCCTTTCTGCAAAACATTTGTTTATAAATTACTACAACATAGAAATGAAATGTTCACTACGCACTTTATAAAATTGTTTGATGCTATGTTGCGATGGTACCAAGTCTTTCCTCGCCTTCCGTCTCTTATATTCGATTTGTTAAAGCACTACCGTATATGAATAATTTTAAAATTGAATTCAACGCTTTAATTATTTTAGATTATATAATGACTGAAGCTAATGGTAACGTTGGTGTTTTTACAGAATATGCTTATCATAAAACTTTATCAGTCATCTTTATAGTTCAAAACTTATATCCTAAAGGTAAACATTCTCATGACATTTCTTTAAATGCTCACTATATAATAGTTTTTAAAAATCAAAAAATAAATCATAAATTCAGTATTTAGCTCGTCAAATTATGCCTCATCATAGTAAGGGTGTTGTAGAGGTTTTCGAAAACGCCAAACCCCATTCATATTTACATTTTGATTTGACACAAGGGTTGTGACATACATAAAGAACAAATCATTTTCCAGATGAAACTATGCATGTGTACACACATGAAAAGCATGCTAATAGTTCAATTTACCTTTAGTCGTTATTAAGATGTAAAATGTAAAATATCATTAAAATGAGCTCCGTGCTCTTTGCAAGTGTGAGGGAAAGGAGCGTAAAATATTACTGCAACATGCATCCGGTAACTTAACACGAACTGTTGTTCAACTTGGTAAAAGACTTTTAAAGGTTAACATAAAACTCTCTCATCGTCAGAAACAAAGACAATGTCGTCACAAAAAGTGCTCTCTCTACAAACGTTCAAGTTTAAACGTAAATGTAAACTGTTAATGCAAAAGCGTGGAGCGCTATTTCTTTCATTAGTAGGACCTATTTTAAGTGTTGTGGCTGGAAGCTTGTTTAGAAGTTAACATGTCGCACTCACAATTTCAACAAACGATACTCATACGTGAACATGCTTCTAGTCAAATTCTTCCTTCGATGAAATCTTGCGTTTCTCATCAAGATCGTTTAGATCAAGAAATATCTGACATTTTAAATCGTACTGATCATTCTATACAACAAAAACGAAAATTATATCAACTAGCACTACACTGATACTTGGAACATACTCCCTTAGCTCACAATCTCATCGCAATGCCCCTTTTTGATCAGGAAATAATTAGTACAAATACACTACCTTTCTTTTCATTAATTTTCGAATCAATGCCAAAAACGTTAGTGTGAAAAACATTGACATTATTAAATCTATTTCTAAGTTCAAATCGAATCAATTTGGATCAGAGTGATGCAGTAAGCATTAATAATAACGTATTCCCAGAATCAAATGTATCAACCTCATACATGAACGTTATTGGAAAACGTGCGTCAAAACAGACTATAGGACTAGATGCGTTTAAGTCATTTCTTCGATATATTAATGTTCGTAAGAATTAATCAACTTTCAATTTTGTGCTGGTGCTGCCAGTACTACTACTAGTAGTATTGTTTCTTTCTTTTCTCAAAAGGAAAGAAAAAAGACGAAAAACATAATTTCCCGAAAGAAAAAGTAGTAAACGTAATAATAATTTTAAAAATGTTTTTAAAAATTATAAACAGTACAAGTTTTATGAGTATATTCAGATCCAACATCTCTCGGAAGTATTTCTAAATTACAACGAAAGACAACCTTATAAACAAAAAATTAAAAAGAGGTTACCTTCATAATATTCATATACATTACATGCTGCTGTTCGTAAAAGTTTCCACGAAAACAATATTATGTAAGTGGTTCAAATGAATTATTACAAATGGCTTTAGCAGATATGCAAAACAGCAAAATATAATGATTGCTATAAATATATTTTATGTTATATTGATGCATTTAGTAGATTTTCAACTTGTATTCCGGTTAAAATGAAACAGGTCCAGTTGTGGCACGAGCAATTGAAAGTATGTTAAGTAGCGTTATCATGGCTCTACTACATTGCCAAACTGATTTAGGAACGGAATTTTATAATCAACATGTAAGACGTGTTTTCGAAAATTATAATATTAATCATTATATTGTACATTCTGAAATAAAGGCTGCAATCGTAGAAAGTTTTATTCAAACTTACAGAAAAATTTACAAGTATTTTTCTTCTGAAAACACTTATCGTTGCATTAATGTTCTTGATGACCTTCTAGATAGTTACAATCATACTGTACATTCTACAATTAAAACTACACCTATGATGTCTTCTGAGTAACAAGATGAATTTTACGTGACATTACCTTCAAATGTACGTAATAATGTTTTTGAAAATAAGATTTCATCCTACACCACAAAATGATGTCAACCCTTTCTCTTACAGGGAAATTGGGTGGTTGGGTTAAGTAGTTAATAGCTTTGAGTTTTTATAATATTCGAAAACAAGAACGAATAGTTATTCATAGTAGCACTTCATTTAGCAAAATAAATATGAGGTGGATTTCTATGCTGTGTTTGTCACTGGATGTAAACTTTATTACTTGTTCCAACTGATTATTCATATAAGGCTATCAGTAATAAACTGAGCTTCTTTTAATCTCGTAATCCCTAAATGTTCTTTATGTATGTCTTGTAACAGCTTAGTTCTCATATTAGCCGGTACTATTAATTGACTATCTTTAAATAAGCATTGATTAAGTTACGTAATTCCTGCTCTATATCGGTAACATGCTTTATAAATATTATTTTAATAAATCCTGGGTAAATATGCTGGCCAACCATTAAGAGTCCACCATCTTACTTGTAATACATCATTCTGCATCTCCTGTTTTATTACAGAACGTATAGATGAAGTTTATCGCACATATAGCACATATAATTGAGATGTCTTTGTATCCCCTGTATTTTCCTCTGATGGTATCTACATAGTCAGTCGGCTACTTGCACCCTCTTATTGTACACTATTCTATAATGGTAAAAAGAGAGACCATCTAACGAACCTCGGATGTGCAGACGATGGTATTGCCTTTTCTTCTCCGAAAATCAACATCATTGTGATCGAATCTGTTAATACTGTTCAGTATCTACCGTACAGTGAAATTTGCGAACTCCATATACAAAAGATGAAGCCTCTTTTTCCAAGTGCGACTAGTTTTGTTCACACGACGTATGTTTTGCGGAACCACAGGCAACATTGTTTAATCTACCATATTCACTGTGGTTGCACAATTGAGCTCCCACACCGTAGGGGCTTGCATATGTGATTAGGAACACCGGTTGTTTTGGATTAAAAATATACACTTTATTACTCTCCCCAAATACTTACTTTACATCTTCAAACTGCTTTTGATGGTCCTCTGTCCATAAAAATTTTACATCTTTTTAAGCAACTCCTGTAGTAAATGCAAATGATTGGTCAAATTAGGAATATACTTATGATAATACATGACCATTCACTTGAATGCCCTAATTTGACGTATATTCTGAGCGCAGGACAACTGGATCGATAGTTGAAAGAAGGAAATAAATCCATTTTTTTTGGAAATTAACAAAAACTGTATAACATTTTTAATATTTACTTAAAGGAAACCATATTTTTACAGAATATTCTGATCCTTGTATACTACTCAGACAGTTTCCAGTTATCGTATTTTTCCTGTAAAATAAAAAAAAGTTGGTGGATTTATTTCCTTCTTCCAACTGATGGAAAAATGAATGTACAGTTGTAAGTGGGGAGAAGTAAGTATATAAAAATCGACCATATAAATGAACAAAATCGCAATAAAATGAATGAATGGTACTTCAAATGAATGATATTCATAAGAAATGTAAGCACAATGAGCACTAAAGCTACAATCAAGTAAAAAATAATATTTTTTCTTTCTACCAACTGACAAATTTCGCGTTAGGAATGGGCAAAACTGCTATTATTCCGTAACAGTGATAGCAATAGTTGCTATACGCAAATATGATAACAATAGCAATTAAAAGTGCAGTTTAGTAGAAAACGTATCTAAATAGGAGTTATTTATTCCCGATTGTGAAAAAGCAATGTGAAACACCATTTTAGACTAATTTATTTACTTGTATTCTGTTATGTGTGCAGTAGAGTGATGGACTTAGGTAATTTAGCTCATACTATCACTGTTAGAAAACAATCGTATGTAAATATCTGAGCTTGAACTAACTGGTGGAAAAGGAACAGTATATAAAACAATTAAATCAGGAATGTATAAATTGTGGGTACGGCGGGGAGGGGAAGTGTAATTCAGTTTCATGCTAAATTAGTATAATATTTTAAGCGTGATTATATTCATGGTGTTTATGAAGTACACAGAGAAACTTCTGGAGGTGATTCCTCACATCAAAACAAAATATAAATCCTCTGACAAATTTTGGAAATGCGCATAGTTCCGGAGCTACAGGCTACCGAAAACTTGGAAAATGAACTTTACAGTTTCATATTTCTATCAGTATGAACAGTAAAGCTGATGCGGCATGGTACCGTCAAAGACCTTAAATCTACACTATCAGAAAATAACATATTTCAAAGTTTCGCAATGGGCGCGTAACGGATTTCCCAAAGGAATTAGGAGATTCCCAGAAATTCTCTGAAGTAAAGATGGCTTGAAATAAGCATGAATGGGGCGGTATTCTACCAGGAAACAATAAATAGTTTGCGCCAAGTCGATATCTCAAGTAGATTTCATATACCGATGTTATTTTTAATGCGTGGTTGCATAACAAGTAGGAGTAAGAATTGCATGATAAACAACATTTTATTTATTTGTTATCAAAGAGATTGAATATCATTGCCCAATTGGATGCTATGAATGACATATATCATTTTTACCTACACGGGATGTCGTTTGATTCATGCTCATTTCGACCTACATCATCTTCAGAAATTTTCCGAAATCTTCTACTTACTCTGGGGAATCCCTTGCATGCTCATTGCGGAATTTTGAAATATGCATTTTCAAATGGAGAAAGTTTAAAGTTTTGACGATACGATGCCGCATCAGCTTGCTGTTCGTGGTGATAAAAATAAGCGTTTATTTCCGTATGCGTTTATGCACCTTTCAGAAATTTGTCAGAGGAGTTTTCGTCTTATTTTGATGTGAGGAATCACTTCCAGAGTTTGTCGTTGTAGCTCACATACACTCCGTATATACACCATGCCCAGACACCGTGGATATCCATCGAAATCCCGTGGTACCCTTCCAAAACGAACTTATAGATACATGCCTGATTAAACGTAAGAAAGAAATGAGAAAACCGGAGATAGGATCTAGGGGAATGCAAAAGGGTATTTGCCCATATGCACAACCGGTTGGGAGCGTTTGGGGTGCGCCTTTTCGATATTAAACCTTAGATTTGGCGGGTGGCAGAGGTACAAGACAAACGACTCTGTCCGCTTCAGGGGCAGCATTTCGTAGATGCCGTAGGTGTTTATCTCTATCAGTTTGCCGTAATTTTGTTCTTGGATGTTTCGATCATGTAAAATAAATAATTAAATATGTGTGGACCAGTACAGGGATTCTTCCAGAATTTTAAGTTTGGTGAGTATGAATACAAAATTGGGAAACTGTAAGTAGAATTTTAGGGCTTCTATTTGTTTTTACCGTAAAAAATAATGCTTGGGAACTCCCATTTTGGTAGATTCTGGCAGAATCTCTGGACTCGAACCTCGGGGCACCGACCCTCTGTCCTTACGAGTGTTTGCGGAGAGAGACAATCAAGGCGTGATAGTATTCTCGCCAGCGTAAAGAATCCTGGAATGAATAATTCCATGACAGTAATATATTGACAGTTAAATATGTTGCGACAGTTTACAACAATGTTTTTATTGCGTTTTAAGAAGAAAAATACCTAATCTGATTTTTTCCAAGCTGTGCCTGAGAATTTTATAAAACGTTAAAAGTGTGTATTGTTTTATTCACCTAAAAGGAAGAAAAAAGTCTAAGCTAAAGCAGAGCCTTTTTCGCAAGGCAGAGCCTCTTTAAAAATGAAAACTTTAGCTGAACGAGTACCGAACCCGGGACCACTGAATCACAAGTTCAATGCCTTACCCACTTTTTTAATATTTCTATATTAAATCTGAATTAGAGTACTGAATCAATGTAAACAGAAAAGAATAGATTGCAAAAAAAAACATTAAATGAAATTAAATGTATAAAATAAACAATAGCAATTCAAACTATAATGGGAATACTCTTTTCTTAAAAAAAAGCTTTTAAGACGAACGAGTATCGAACCCGGGACCACTAAATTTGTAGTCCAACGCTTTACCCATTATGCCACGAAAGCAAGTAGCGACTAGTGCTTTCCGAGAGCTGTTTCTATTAGTTCCGATAACACTTAACAGACGCCAGTAATTACTTAATGTTCACACGTCATGATTGTCCTCTTCGCAGACAATTCTCTGCCCTTTTGTTCCGTTCTTCTAGCAGTTCTGTTCGTTTAGAAAAATGGACAAAGCAAACTTCGAACAAAAACAAAATGTTAAGCCAGTAGCTACTTTTAATAGGTGGTAGCAGTGCTAGCAGTTTAGCCGAAGTAGCAGTGAAAAACTAGCTGCTACGCTATTTTTGCCCATCTCTATTTCACACCTGTTTTTCTAGGATTTTCCAATGGTTTTTTGCTCTCTTTGTTCAGTGTATTGATGCGCGATCCCTTCCAGAAATCAAATCCGGCATTAAGTAAATTTTCAAAATTTTTGCTTTTATTGCCTTCTTCCAACTGCCGATTCAATTTAAGGTGGCTTTCTAATGTTTAGCTAAAGGCATGACTCCTACAGCTGAAATAATTATCCCTAATTATTCTATTGTGGATTCAAAATATTGAGACTTCGCTAGTTTAACCTTGATGTTAAGACTCCTAAACCGGCCTAGTATACTACAAACGTTTCACTAACATTCTTCTAGATATCTAACCCCAATGACAACATCATCCAAGAACGCTTGAGTACAAGGGAAATATCTTAAAGTATTATCCATAAAGTGTTTGTAATATGAAGGGAGAACTTAACCCAAAGGGAAGCCTCTTGTTCTTATACAGCCCCTAAGGTGTATTAAGTACCACTAAATTTTATGGTTCGCCCAGTTCTAATTGCAGATACGCCTGGGTCAAATCTAGTACCACATATACATGTACAACCTGCAGTTTGGCCAGAATGTCCTCTAACATTGGCAAGGGATAAGACATATTAACTACCCATTTGTTCACGTTTACTTGAAAGTCCGAACAAATCCTAATCTCGGCTCTTTGCTTTTTGGGCACTACCACTATTGGGGTGGCCCATTCCGCATGTGTTTCTGGCTCAATAATCCCCTGTTCCTGTAATCGAGCCACACTTCTTTTAACTTTGTCTTCCAAACTATAGGATACTCTATAAAATTTCTAAAGACAGGTACTACATGCAGGTCAATGGTGATATGCACCTTATAGTTCTTCACAGGCTGCAAAATATTGTCACTAAAGACATCTTAATATTACTATACTAAACTTTGTTTATGCTGTGTCGTATTATTCGACGTCGAAAACATTTGCCAAACATTGAAATTAGCACGAGCAAAAGTCTGTCTCCAGTTAGGCCATAGGACTTCTAAACCCGTACGTCTGATAAGAGTATGCCTTAACAATCCATCAACTTTATAAAATTCTAAACGTACTCTTATTCCGTCCACTGTACAAGGTAAATTCACCAAACCGACAATTGTTAATTGATGACCATTGACTACTTGTAACTCTAGATGCGCTGTCTTAATGGTGACATATCGTTTTATTCTTTTCAAAACCTGACGAATCTTTAAATTAGCACAGATTCCTGTATCTACCTATGCTAAAACCAATATCACCAATATCAAGCTGTTTATAATATGGAGCTGTATTAACGGTTTAGCTAATAGCCTATTTGTATTCTGCGTAAGTTTGCTTTTACCTTGAAAATATTTGACAGACTCCATCTGGCTTGCGACTACAGATTACACCTTCTTAGACCACATATGTATCTTGTTTTCTACTTTTGCTGAAATATCCTTTACCTTTAAATTTAAAAGCCATGTTACTACTTGTGCTGAAGTACATCTACGTAACCAAGGCTTGAAATTCATGACGGATATATCAATTTTCTATACTGTAATTCTTTTCCCAATAGTTATCAATACTAGCAAACACAATGTCTATACATGAGCTCAATATCCTCTTCTTCGTCGCCAGAAAATATGTTAGCACTTTAGAAGGCGTCTCTCTGAAGTGGCAATAATTTGTAAGAAACCCCAACTAAAGCTATTATATATTTGAAATAATGATTCATATAAATAGCAGTCCCAATATCATCGGAAAGCACTGAAATAGTGGTATTTATTTGCGCAATAAAGGTTAAATTCTCAAAATTGTGACAATCTTCTTGAAACATACAAATACTTTTCATAACATATGGTTAGTCTTGAAATTTCCGAAGTCCGTATTAAATGCATCTAACCTCAATTGTAAATCCAATCACGAAATACTACGTATCTTCTGTTTAACATATATTAGATTTCATTCATTAATTACATACTCAAATAAATCATGCGTACGTTACTACACACATTTGTTATTTCATGCAGTACTAAATCTGTTCATTGAACTTCGCATATCAGTTTCCGAATAATAAGTAATAGCTTATCATTCTCCACTGAATCTAGCTAAACTCTAACTGAAATATAAACATACTACCTGACTGTCCGACGTAAGGTTAACAAATCATCATATCAGTATTCCTTAGGTAGCCCATAAAACAACTTCTTAAGTATTCTTTACAGATTCTCTCTCTCTTTTTTTTCATTCTTCCTCTTTGTAATTAACACTCAAATTGTGCGCATTGTCCTTTTGACATATGAATATAAACAGCACTATTCAAACCGACTTCATAAAAAGTAAAAGTCTGTTGATTTAATTAAACAATAATTGTTCACTCAAATTCTGCAATGCTCTTGATAAATTAATTGAATTAAATCTTTAAATAAACTATTCTGAATTAAAATTCAACAACAAACACACATTTGTCTATCTAACACCAGGGATACGGTAAAATTCTAAGTAATTAAGAACAAGGATCACTATGTTCTAATAGTCATTTCGCACAATACAAATGCTCTTCTTAATAAATGTTGTCTCTTGTACATACACTTAAATACTTGTCAATATTACTGGTATAGTGGTTATACTCGCTGGCTGCTGTTCATGAGATACCCGGTTCGATTCTCGGCCATACCAAGGATTTTTCCCAAAGCGAGAGGATCTGGAACGATGCCCACCCAGCATCGTGATGCAGTTGGGGAGCTGCTGTGAAAAACAGACAGTGGCGATCACTGTTGAGAGTCTCGGCTCTTCTCTGCCAACGCGTCTGCTCATCGTGGGATCAGTAGACCAAATCCAGGAGAGGCCGCATCCAGCAATCCGTGCGATTTGCTTGTCAAGTTTGATTTTCTGCAATTCTTCAAATATTTGGTGTGCAGAATCAGAAAATGTTCGGGGCCAAATTTTCTACTTTCATTCTCACGTATTTTTTTAAGATAGCTGACAGGTTATTTTTCCTTTAATCAGTACCTCAAATACACGGATGAAACACCCAAACATACTGTCATAATTGTTCTAAATTTTTTGCATCCCGTTTTCTACTGTTTCACAATGTGAGGTGATGCACGAAGTCCGAGCCTTCCATTCACACCTGTCGTAGATTTTTTGTTCTTTTAAGGATGTCTCCCTATATACGATGTGCTGTCTGTATGACTCGTGGAGTTGTGCCAACCGCTTTAGCCGTGTGTTTTTTTGCCCCAGAGCAAGGTCTCCAAGTTTCTGGATTCTAGTCCCGGCTGGAGCATGGCTGTTTGTGGAATTTGATAATTTAAAGAGAATCACCACGGACCGAAATAATTAGTTACTAAACTGGATTAAAAATACATACCAAAACTTTTAATATGTAGTGGATTAACATCGGCTCAGTATTCCGTTTATTAATACGAGCTTTCTACTTGTGTGTATGTCAGTTTGCAATTTTTGCTTACTATTTAGAAACTTAAGTCCTTATCTGTTTTGTGAATGGGTGCGTGTACACTACATGCACATTATATATACGTCTCGCACTATGTGTTAAATTACTCTATAGAAGATTTTAAAATAATGCCTTTATCTGTATTTTGATGGATCCGTACATTATGTGCGCACTTTTCGCCTAGTGGGTTTCAGTGAGTTCATTTATGGATTTCTCCATGAGTTTATCATTTTCAAGAATTTCCGTTTCAGATATATTTTGGTCCTTTGATTGATTTTACTGTTGTTTTTTTTAAATTCTCTCTGTATTTTGATGTTACTATTTAGGGTCTCCCTCCCGCTTACGTCAAAGTACTGTTGTTTGACTTCTAATACACTAGTCACCATCAAGTTACAACTTTCCCCTCTCCTGGGCCGTGAGGTTTTGAGTTTCGTTAGAGGTCACAGGTCCGTTGGGTTCTTTCGTTGGGTTCTTTCTGGTTTCCTTGATGGCGTAGAATTTCTCTGAACTCTATAACTCCATTCTTCAATTGATTAACATTGTGGTTTTCATTTTCTGTTTTCTTCCACAGCGTATAGATTTCTTTTGGTTGAAATCTTGTATCGTAGTCAATCGTTTTGGGTGAAAGCTACTTGCGTTAGATGTTTTAAATGTTTTGATGTCTTACACGGGATCAGCGGTGGATCTTGTAGCATCTTCACCTACCAGATTTCTCTCCTAGATTCTCTCTTAATTGTTTTCCAGAAAATTTGGTTTCGTTTGTTAAGTTAGTTGCTATACTTGGGGTAGTAATTTTGTGGGAAAATAGCTCTGTTTTCACATTCTGTTCTCCTCTTGGCCTACCGGTTTCGATAGTTTTTTTTTAAAATTATTTATTGTAATAAATTTCACCTCCTATAGCCTCTAGAAAGAAACGCTCTTCCTAATTCTTTTACTCTTACTCGTCAATGTTCATTTCAGACGTAATGTCTGACTGTTAATCAGTAAGTCGTTAAGCAGTTGGGCGTGTCGAGTCTGCATATAAAGATTCATTTCTTGAAATAAGCATACGTCCGTTTAGTCTTTTCGTTAATCTCTAGGACATTAATCTTAGTTTTGCTTGACACTCAAGTGTGAACTCAAGTCCTCCTGCATTATTGTTTAAGAGGTTTATATGAAATTTTAGTTATTCATAGCACCAGCAAATGTTCCTACAACGTCATATAACAAATTATAGTTCTTATACATTAGAATCTCCAGGCCCATCTTTGCTAGTGTTGGTAACCTCGTTAATACTTAGTTTTGCCCTTCGTAGTGTAGTTGTGATATCCTCTTCGAAATCAGTCGGTGTTTTGGTGAACTCGACCAAATTCTAGTCAGGTCTCTGGAGTGTTTTACAGGGTATGCTGTCTCGTATTCTCTCCTGATCTCGGACTCTTAGTGCTGGGCAAAATGATGTTTGCATAGCAAATTGCACAGTGCCCTAAAACATTTCTCCCGCTTAGTCTCAAATTATAGTTTGGAATCGAGGGACTCACCTTGTCGTTGTTGGCTTGCCAGGGAACTTCAGGTTTGGATCAACTCTACTTCTCTGCTTCTGCCTTCCCTGTCCCTTTGTTGCGCAACCTGCATGTCCTGTATGTCATTCTGGGTGTCATTCAACTCAAATAGTTTCATGGAGAATTCTTCTATTGTTTCCATCTTATACTAAACTGTACTGTTATTAAAGATAAGTTTTCTAGGTAAGGTTGGGTGCTTCTGCTAGTTAGCGTACTAAGGAGTGCACACCTCACTTTAAAACGATAGAAAACCAATAGTAGTGAAAATCTCGCAATTTCAAAGTTGTTCCAGGTAATTGCAACCGTATAAACTTGCTGCCCCAAGTTACACTGCTGACGTTAATTTGTTATCCACAAATATGGACTTTCGGAACATGTTATGGGCCTTTATTGGGAGCAGCAGGTAGTAATGAAAATCTAATGCTTGTGCATTTGTGCTTGTGTACCAAACAAAATGTACTCTGATAGAGAATTAATTGCGAACATCAAATGGATGCCCGTAATATGGCCATATACCATGTAGATCCATATTGTATTTAAACTGGCCACTGTTTCCGATGCAATGACATCTCATTCACAGTTTCATTCCACTCGTCAGAAAGAACTTCTACAAAATACATAATACAAGGATATTGCGCAAATTATAAATTAGTATTGAAATAACCGAAAGAGCTCTAAAATTGTTCAAATGTGTGTATTAAACAAAGAAAGAGTGGTTAAAAAGAAGTGTTCCTTAAAAAAAATCATACATGATCCTGTACCGGCTATGTAAAATTCGCGTCCGCCATGTTGGCTGCTATATTGAAAAAATACATGAGAACGAAAGCGAAGAAATTGGCACCCAACTTCTTCTGATTCTACGCACCAAGTCCACGTAAAAAAGTCAAGCTTGGCAAGCAAATCGCACGGGAACCCAAATTTAAAACAAATAAAACCGTACTAAATAAAAATAGGAAATGTTTACATGATGCAGGTTCTTGGATATGGTATGTCGTCGGCAGAGTTGATGGTCAAGATATTAATTTAGTATTTCACATCAAAATTGAAACCGAAATGACATTTACGTTGGCTTCTAGATTCTCCAAGTACTCTAATGTAATAGGAACAATCACAAAAAGATTACTCATTTTTGACAACAGAAAAATCGTTGAGGCAACATTAGACTTTGCACTGCCACACAGTAACTGAGAATCGTAAGCAAGTTGAAAAAGATCTATTATTGTGTGGTCATAATCATGTTAGGATCATAACAGTAATTGTCCCGGCGAACTATATGCAGCGAGCTAGTCTATCACTATAACAATCAAATAAAGTGGATCCTGATTTCTCTATCCTAATGAGATTCAACTTATTAATAATAGATGTAAGCATATAGAAAATATTTAGAAAAAAAAACGAAAGAGATATTTTTGATACGGCCGGGACTAGAACCGAACATTCCTACGTCTTATCCACTGAACCACGTTACCAATTTCAACACAGCAATTCGAAATTTTTATTTACACAAAACGTATTATGTCACAACTTACAATCGCCATGACCATTACTGTAATGATCCTGTTCTGTCATAAGGCATCATGAACAGATAGTACATATGTTAGCCCAGGTCAGTATAAACATATGGAATTGCATTTGAAACAATATAAAGTTGCTCAGCGTGTAGATATTACTGATCTGAATAATAATCAGAATGTCGGTGTTAATACTCAAACGGAGATAAAATATAGTGTTGAAAATCAAAGAACGCAAACTGAATTCAACTTAGCAGCGACTGTCAACAAGCAGCGACAAATACAAGCGATAACTCCCCTTGTTCTATCAACAAGCTTTCAGTGAACCCTTAAGTAAGTCCGTAGTGATTTCCTCCAGCGAATTCCCAAGTGAATATATAGTGTAATATCTAGTGAAATATACATAGTGAAACATAGTTATAATGAAATATATATAGTGAAATATATAAGTGAAATCACAGCGCATGTATATAGTGATTCTCCAGAAGAAGAAAATGATGTATTCTTTGAAAATGAGAAAGGCTTGGACTATAATAAATCAAACAAATAAAGGTATATAAATATAAATACAAAAGACACTTGAAAGATAATATATTTGAAAAAATATGCAAAATTTACAACTTTTCAAAAATTTTCTCTTCAAAAGAGGCATATGTGACGTCACTCGCATCCTGCGAGAAGCGCGTTGTTTTATATAAATATTTGTCACTTATGTTACGGTAACCCCAAATTAATTATATAAATTCATATTTTGGAACTCTTGAATTATATTGTTACCAGTTTCATGATGATCTAAATAGCAATATATACATTTTTGATATAGAACATTACTCAATGCATAAAGCATTAGTTAGCCTCTTAAATGTAACTCAATTTTGTTACATTTAAAGGTTATGAATTAACTATTTATTTTGTAAAATACTATTTCAGAATATTTTATATATATATATCCCACTATCATTGCGACTCACTTACATTTACTATTTGCCGTCATTATGAAACCCCGGTGTTTCTGAGATCCGTATTCGGGTCTCACTTTACAAGCCGTGTTTTTCGTACTCTACGACTTCCAAGTACCTAAAAAAACTTCACTTGTAAAATTGCATCCGCGATTCCGTTCGATATAAAAGTGCATACAAAATGTATAGTTAACTTCATGCACATTCCGCGCGTGGCGCTGCCCTCGCTAATCGTATAAAGGTGTATAGCTTTTTTCACTCATACAATGTCTTTACTGCAATCCGCATAGACGTTGGCAAACCTGACGCGTCGTCTAACACACACTTAACTGCGCATGCGTTCATTTCTCCCACCAGTTCTTGCTGTCTACTTCATCACAACGCACAGAGCTCACAGTGTCTATTTGTCTGTGTATGTGTTTGTGTGATTTTGCACATATTAAAAACAGTGAAGGGCTTCTATATGGATTAAAAAAGATAGGGTTGGTGAAGAAAGAGCAAACTTGACCTTGGCGTTCTGTCCGGGAAAGACGAAAAGACATAGGAAGTAACTTACGAAGCAACAGTACAGAAACTAAGGTCACGAGGTAATCTTAAGTAGCTCTGTGCATTCTTATGGGTTTAGTGCAAGAACCCCTCGCAATCAAAAAATAAATTGTAATAACTCTAAAAGTATAAATGAGAAGGAGAAACTGAAAACAGTTTTAGTGTCAGAGTCCCCGGAAGTTCTCAACCTCAAATATTGGTGGTCCTCCGTGAAGTTTTGGGTTTGACTCTCCCCCTCTATTAAAAACGGTATTGGGTAGGAGAAAAGGAAAAAAGGATTTGGGTTCAGCGAGCTTCAAAATGGAAGCAAAGAACAATTTGGGGTGGCAGTTTTAGGTCCCTTGATAGCAAAAGCTAAAATAAGGGACCTTATATCCCGCTCCTGTCAGTACGTCTGTCTGTCTGTCTGTTGCAATAAATTATAATTCAGGAACCAGAAGACGTAGTAACTTGGTTGAGGTGTCATTCGAAAGCTCTCGTTAATTTGTTAGGAATGACAATCTTACTTTTTGGTTTAGTCACCCCTATAGGGTGAAACGGGGGGATTCGGGTACAACTTAGACGCTTATATCTCAGGAACTAGAAGATGTAGGGACTTGGTTAAGGTGTCATTGGAAAAGTCTCGTCAATTCATTAGAAGTAGATATCTTACTTTTTGATTTGACATCTCCCAGGGGTGAAACGGGGGTGGCAAA
>JAGDQP010041712.1:2407-16802 GCA_022664845.1 Lepisma saccharinum | reverse complement strand
TAAAATGTGCAATTTCAGGGGTCCACAACTAGAACATAGTTTGAGATACGAATATGAAATTTTGCACATCTGCACACATTTACCATATCTCCTTAACGGCAAAAGCTCATATTCCTATCTTTAACATCTTTTTTTTACGGGGCCCCCAAATCGTCGATTTTGCCATAAACTCTTGTTCCTCTATAACATGCTTCTGGCAGTGTTGACGTTTTCTGACGTGAAGAACTTGGCTCATGCACTGCCGTGCATGTTGATAGCAAAGAACTTTACGGACTTTACAACTCATCCGATGGTGCAAGAATAATGAAATCGCGACGACTAAGGTGGGTAGGCCATGTAGCTCCTATGGGAAAGAAACGGATATGAAGACCGAGACGACGTTCGGAGGATAAGAAGAGATCTTCGTGAAGTAGTTTTTTGTGATGAAAACTGGCTTGATCTTGCTCAGGATAGAATCCTATGCTGCGATGCGATGAATTTGCGGGTTCCGTAAGCCATACAGTAAGTAAATAAGTAAGATACTATTGCACTAAACAGTAGTTTATCAAACTATGGCACGCGTACTGGTGCGCGAACCTTTGGATACTGGTACGCGAGCTTAGTGAAAAATTAACAATAAACGTACAACTGACCGAATACATTGTCACTGATTAAACCAGGAAATATCTTGTGGCCAGCCCAAGATTCTTCAAAATTGACACTACGTATCCCAAATTTGATTTTAGCTCCCCAGGAAGGAAATGGACTGCAAATCTGTGCGTGAATATAAGAACCTGATAAGTAACATTTCTGTAGTTTCGAGAAAAACCGGTTTAAGGATAAGACAAAGCATTGTCCCTTATGGGAGATTGTACAGTAACGCCATGTTTTGGACAACCAAACATTATGTCCCGACAACTATTTTTCTAGAGAACAGAGTTGGTCACCTATAAAGTATTTTGGAAAAGTATTATATATATGAAAGCTTTCCAATAAACTTTCCGTTACTGATTCGACGTGATGCACTGATTTTAAATAAATTTATTCATATACTTAAAAACAATGACTTTTAAATTCACTTATTTAAAATGTTGCGCAGATGTGTTTCAAGAAAATGATAAAAGGTAAAGCTGTGCGATGTACACATTCTGTGAAAGGCGTATAGGGGGAGTGGAGGCAGCGTTTCACGTATTCTCGACCTATAGCCCGAAGTCAGGTGATGTGGTCACTGGTCAGTCTCACACTCGACCGTCTTTACCTCCCAAGGTGTCCAAGGGTACCAAGGACATTCTGGTTCTAAAGTTGATACACCTCAAGGCGCCAGGAATGGGAACACTGAAGAAAACTCTACAGCGACTTGACCGGGATTTGAACCCAGGCCGCCAGATTCGTAATCAGACGAGCTACTGCCTGAGCCACGGCGACTCGATTCGAACATAAATACAAAGCCAAAGGTTAAAAAATAATACGCCTGTTATTTCCTCTTGAAATAAGAGAACTGTTTATTAGATAATGTAGGTAATTGTCTGTTTAGCTATTTAATAGAAATAATCTTTCTACTTCTGTTCATATTTTTTATATTGTTTCTCCATTGTACCACCGCAACATATGATAGTGTTATTGAGGGAACCAGGGAACACCTCTGTTAGATGCTCGGCACGGGGAATCGTTGCCGACCTGGTAGCCGTGTGGGTTAGGGCGCTAAGCCAGCGACTCGAAGGTTACGGGTTCGAATCCGGGTGAGACATGGATGTTTGTGATAGTGGATTTCAACTAGAACGTGACGGATAATTGTGACGGGTCGAAAGGAAAATTTATTAGAATGGCTCATACAAAATAAGATTTACCGAAGTTTAACCGGATATCGTTCTTGAGACCTCCTAATTTCAAGACAAACACGCTAACAAATGTTATGCCTCGTTGGTATAACAAGTATTGGAGCTCATACAAATTTAAATATTAGCATTGACAATTCAGTAGTATTACTTGTTGCAACGACGAATAAATATTGATTTCGGTCTAAAAGTTTGAGAGCTCCTTCACTAAAAACACAGTGTAAATAGTCTTCTATCAACTGTTAACCAATGTTATAAGTTGCATGATCTTTCAGTGGTCTAATCGTAAGAAGCTGATTCTGAAATCCTAATCATATTTACCAGTTATCACTTAACATTTGCCTTTACTGATAAGGAACTGACGTACAATACTTCTTCAAATTGAAGAAAATATGATCAAATTAAGGATTTGGAAAAATCAATGATTATAAGAAGTATTTTGATTAGCAGGGGGAATAAGTCCGTGTGGGTTTATGGGCTCCAGACTATGCCCATGCATTAGGCCGGCCCTGAACCTGTGCTTACTATTTACATAGGTCTAACTGAATTACTTTTGGCGGGGCCCCCGAAGCATTGGGGTCCCTGGACTATAGCCCATTTAACCCATACGCTAATCCGGCCCTGCCCATCTGTCTACATCAATGGACCCATGTGTTGTTTGCGACGTGTTTTGTACCTCACTTTTTTGGTTTTCGTTTTTTTTTTTCCAATAATGAATTATTACCATGGAAAATCGTAATGTCCTAAGTAAAGTTAAAGTTACAATATTAAAAAATTCTTTAAATATCTCTTAGACCACTCACTTCTCCTCAATAGCACCCTTGGGACAATATTTGATTAGGGGAGAAAATTACGAGGAATTTTGACGAAATATTTTTTTTAATTTCCTGAAAAAAAAAACACGAGACAATAGATTATACTTTAATCATATTTCACAATATCAAGCAAAGCTGTAATAGAATTATTTTTCGAAATATTAATAATTTTTCAAAATAGTTTGATAACTTTTGTCATTACCGTCACACGTCTATATTTTCTCACATTTATTGAAACAATTCTAATTTATCTTTTTTAATCTCTTGATTGATAGTTTTTAATATGCTGTTACTAAATATTAAAGATAAAAGTAAAAATAATTACGAAATAAGGAATTTATTACAATTAAAAAATGTCAAAAATCATTACCGAATTTCCTTGTCATTACCGTGAATAACAGCGTTGCGGTAATGGCTGTTATGTTAATTACAAAATAGTAATATTCTTTAATTATAATAAGTTTAGTGAGTTTTTAATAACTTTAAAGTTTTTAAAGATTTTAAGGTGACGCGACTACAGTAATTTCGCGGAAAATGAATTACTTCACAATATAAATACTGTTTGAAGAATTATAGTTACACCAACTTTTAATATAAAATTTTGCGTTGCGGAAATGACATTCAGAAAGTATACTCGTTCAAACACATAAGAAACCGTTGGAATAACTATTTAATTATGCAGCTTCCCCGTCATCCCTCACGATCAGTCGACACAACAAATTCCCCAAATCGTTATTTACTTGTCACACAATCAGTGTTTCACATAGGAAGATATGAGTATCCGAATATTAACTTCTTGCGGTAATGGCAGTCAACGCCGAGGTCAAGCATTTTCTAAATAATGGAATGAAAATTATTAACACGACAGCTTTTTAAACATCATTATGTATCCTCTTCTGTCTCCTCTATTATAAGGAATTTCCGACATTTTTCGATGATAAGAATAGCTACGCATTTTCATAATTTGTTGCTGGCACATGTTATGGTAATGACATTTGAGTGATAAAAGTTTAAATTTCAAATAATTAAAATATTCAAATGGGATAATCTTAATCGACATAAACATATAAGTTAAAGGTGCGAATATGAAAGAAGAAAAGGAGCAACAATATACATAAAAGATAATAAAATTGTTAATTGACATGATTTTCTCCCCTAATTAACTAATATATTTTATATCCTAAAACCACTTTCCATAGAAAGGGCTGAACTGTTTAATTGGGTAATAGTTATGGACTAACGGTGACTATTTGTAAAAAAAAAATAATTAATATAAAGAATTAAATAAAAAATTGACAAAATAACTAAAGATAATTAAAAACACAAAGCAAGTAAAAAATCTACTAAATTTAAGAACTAGATGGCTAGGCTTACAGATCCAAATATTTTATTTACTCCCGATAAAATTTAAACCATAACAGAGCAGTTCAATTATTCAGTTATATTATTAATTCAGTTGCTTCTGTTATCAAATTTTTCATTACGTGTTAACAGAATTTATCATACGAAAAATGATTGTTAATTGTGACTTTAATTCTCGTTTTCCAAAAATATTTTCCCAAAACTACTTTAATGAATTGAGGCGGTCTATGTGAATAACTCTATTCTTTAACATTGCCTATGTGCTCTTTTACGTAGACCGCCTCAATTGAGCCCTGTCTTTTAGAGTTCATCGCTGTTTGGAACATTTAACAATATATGTTACAGTTTCCATACAAATGAAGACTTGAACACGTATGTAAATTCTACTTTTCTAAAAATTGGGTTTCTGCAGAAACCACAACAATATATATAATTATCTTAAAACGAAGATAAGAATAAAAGTACATGTAGATTTCTTGGTCCTTCTGTTGGGTGTGCAGTTACTTACAAAAGTAAATGGAGGTTGGAATTATAACAAATAGTAGCATTTTCATCTAGGAAAACTGTTACATTGAAAATTTCATAGTTAAATAACCAACATGACAGCACAAATATGCACCAAAACCATGCCAGGATATTAAACCATTTGGAGCAAGAAAGAATTGACTCGTTCAGCACCACTTAGAAAACCACGAGATAAATAGACAGAAATGCCATTTACGTTAAGTCCTAAGAGATAAAAAGTAATGAAAAAAAATTGAAAATGAAAATATGGATAACATGCAGAAATCGCCACTATGCATTGTTCACACACACACACACACACACACACACACACACACACACAGAGAGAGAGAGAGAGAGAGAGAGAGAGAGAGAGAGAGAAAGACAAAACATGGAAGGCGAATACACACGGGACATTGCAATATAAAAGCAACGCTTTGACATGAAAATTATTAGCCTATATTTATTTTGTTATGAGATTACAGACCCGCAGAAATTCGATAGTTTGCAATAAATACTGTGTTATCATAATCAGAAGAAGCAAGTCTCATTGGTCGGATGGATATCATGTCGGCCTCTCGTGCCTAAGGTTGCCAGTTCGAACCCTGATAAATTAATTTTTAAAAGAAAATTAGGTTAATAAGTTGAAACATGGTACACACAACTATCTATTTTCTAAAATGTTTATTTTAAAATCATTCAATTTTCAAATATCATTCCTGATTCTATTTGTGAGTTCCTTCTACCACGACATATTAAAATTGGATTTAATCTATATGTCTTGTAATTAACATTACGTAATTTGAATTGACAATGAATGTGAATTTTATTTATGGCCTTTAGGCATCTAAGGCTCAGGTCGGGATAAGGAAGGAGAAAGGTTAGGGAAGGTGTCAGCCAGAGCATATGTTGAAGATGCAATCCCGACCTTTGCCTGGTATGATTTAGGAAACCCCTGGGAAACCTCAATCAAGATGGTCCACCACTAGGAACGAACCCACGACCTCCAGAATCCTACGCCAACGGTCTACCAACGAGAACTGACAATGAAGAATGAGCGGGGGTATTTTAATATTCTTTACAATCAGTTTATTATATTCGTATATTAACATTTAAAGTGTATGATTTGTGTGCATGTGTGAATTGATCTATGTTTTTAAGCATAACACTCGTCCGGGATAGGGTGGGATAAAAGTATCTTAGAAAGATTTATTTAAAATTATTTTAAGATCTTTAGGCATATGAGGATCAAGTCGGGATAGTGTTGGGAGAGTGTGTTGGAAGATAGACGGCCACGGCCTTTTGTAGTTACCATCACAGCGTTTGCCTGATATGGGTGAGGAAAAATCTTGGAAAAGCTAAGTTAGAATGGTTGACCGCTGGAATCGATCCCAGGACTTTCCAACGCTCTAGATTTTTTGGGAACGTTGTTCACGGTTTTACTTCTTCAAACATCCATGCCCGAGGCGTACCACTAACTAAAACACACACCGAGATGATAATCTCGCACTAGCGCAATTTTGCGCGGAATCGATGACCAACTAACCAAAAATGCATCATACAACTTTTTACGTCCCGCACTCAAAAATTGAGGATGAAAAAAGTAAATATAGTAAATATAGCTATTTTCTTGTAGGAATTAAGCCTTGTTTAATGATGCTCGCGATTCGTACTGAAAGAGATTTATCCCGCACAGGAAGAAAAACACAAGACAGAGAGAAAAGGGGTAGGCGGAGAGAGGCGGAGGCAGTGTATTCATAAGCGATAAAATTTCATTTACATCCATCTCTTGCACCAATTTCTTCCCGCTTTCCTTGTTTTCTCCTCTATTTTTCGCTCTTTCTCAATCTTCTTCCATGCTTTCTCTTTCTTTCTTTATCTCTCTCTCTCTCTCTCTCTCTCTCTGTGTGTGTGTGTGTTTTGTGTCTGTGTGTGTATGAGGAATGCATAGTGACGATTTCTGCATGATGTCCATATTATCATTTTTCTTTTCTTTGCATTAATTCTTATCTCTTAGAACTTAACTTGAATGCCATTTCTATCTATCTTTCTAGTGGTTCTCTAAATGGTGCTGAACAAGCCAATTCTTTCTTGCTCCAAACGGCGGAATATTTTGAAATGTCATGTTTTGGAGCATATTTGTACTGTCATGTTGGTTGTCTAACTATAAGACCTACAGCGCAAAATTCTCATGGATAAAATGCTACTATTTCGTATAATTCCAAAATCCATTTACTTTTATTCTTACCTACGTTTTAGAGATAATTTTATATATATATAGTTGTGATTTTTGCAGAAACCCAATTTTCAGAAAAGTTGAATTGACACATCTATTTCAAGTCTTCATTTGTATGGAAACTGTAACAAATATTGTTAAATGTTCCAAATAGCGATGAACTCTAAAAGACAAGGCTCAATTGAAGCGGTCTACGGTAAAAGAGCACATAGGCAATGTTAAAGAATAGAGTTATTCACATAGACCGCCTCAATTCAGGAAAGTAGTTTTGAGAAAATATTTTCGGAAAACGAGAATAAAATCACAATTAACAATCATTTTTCGTATGATAAATTCTGTTAACACGTAATGAAAAATTTGATAACAGAAGCAACTGAATTAATAATATAACTGAATTAATAATATAACTGAATAATTGAACTGCTCTGTCATGGTTTAAATTTTATCGGGAGTAAAGACAATATTTGGATCTGTGAGCGTAGCCGTCCAGTTCTTAAATGTGGTAGAACTCAATAAAATCTCCCTAGGAAAAAGCATAGCCTTTTTCTCAAACTCCCATACAGTATGATTTCTAAGAGCTATCTTATGTGATGATGCAAGATGGTTTTCATATTTGATTCTTTACACTCCCCTTATAATTGCAATCACGTCACTTGTTGCGATAGCTAAAATTTATTATCTGAATCAAGTTTTCAGATATAAAATCAACCCAATTACAAACCTTGCAATCTTTGCGAATATCCTCTCATTAGGTGGCCTTTCCCTATTCTTAGGCTTCCTACCAAAATGAATCATTATTCGAAAAATAACTCAAACATTATTTAATATCCCACTTCTAATCATAATTGCAATAACCCTGATTACCCTGTACATACGTATTGCATACTCCGCAGTTATCCTAACACATAGAACTCAAGACTGAACAAAAACAACCCTCAAATCAAAATGACAAGAAAAGCTTTCATTAACAACTATTTTCATCACCTTAATAGGCCTTTTAATAGCCCCCTGAATTCTAAACTTAAGTGCCTAAACAACAAGACCTTAATTTAATTAAATTAGTGACCTTCAAAGTCCCATATAAATAACAAGTCTTTAGGTCTTAGTACTACCACAACGCACTCACCCATATTTGCAGCCTAATGTCATATTTATTCACTATACGATCTTAGTATCTTTGACAAGAAGAACTCCATACATGGATTAACAATCTACTACCTAATACTTCAGACATCCTGTCTTTATTCCCCGTAACACTTGCTACCTTGACTATTTTCTACAAATAATAAAGACATTGGTACACTATACCTGTTCTTTGATGCATGATCACTGATTGATCATTGATGATGAATCAGTGATTGATCAATGATCATGCATGATCATTGATCAGGAATATTGAGCACTCATCTCAGACTACTAATCCGAACTGAACTAGGCCGCTCGGGAAGCCTAATTGGTGATGAACAAATTTACAATGCAATTGTAACAGCTAATGCCTTCATTATGATTTTATTTATAGTAATACTAATTATAATTGGCGGCTTTTGAAATTGACTAGTTCCTCTAATACTAGGAGTCCCAGACATAGCCTTTCCACGTCTTAATAATATAAGATTCTGACTTTTATCCCCGCCACTAACTCTCTTATTAAGTGGAAGAATTGAATTGTAGAATGGTGCGGGAAGGAACTGGGTGAACTGATTCCCTTTACAAATGCAATTGCGCATGCAGGAAGATCAGTAGACTTTATCAATTTTCTCCCTCCATCTTGCCGGAGTGTCCTCAATTTTAGGTGCTGTAAATTGCATTACAACTGTTAATAATATATGGATACCTGGGATGACAATAGAACGCACCCTTTTTTGCATGGTTTGTCATAATTACAGCCATTCTCTTATTATTATTATTACCAATTCTAGCAGGAGCTATCACGATATTATTAACAAACCGAAATCTTAATACCTCTTTCTACGACCCAGCTGGAGGAGGAGACCCCGTCTTGTACCAACATCTCTTCTGATTCTTTGGACACCCAAAAGTATATATTTTAATTCTACCGGGCTTAGGAATAATTTCTCATATTGTCACTCAAGAAAGGCAAATAGGAAACGCTTGCACCCGTAGGTATAATTTAAGCAATAATAGCAATTGGATTCGTAGGTGTCATTGTATGAACCCAGTACATGTTGTGCCTAGTATTGTATATACACGAGCCTATTTTACAGCAGCCACAATAATTATTGAGGTTCCAACCGGTATTAAAGTCTTTAGTTGAATTGCAACTTTCCACTGCAGATAAATCAACTTTTACCCCAACTCTTTGAGCACTAGGGTTTATTTTCTTATTTACTGTAGGCGGCTTGACACGAGTAATATTAGCTAACTTATCGATAGATATTGTATTACACGACAACTAATATGTTGTAGCCCACTTTCATTATGTCTTTTCAATGGGAGCAGTATTCGCAATCATGGCAGGAATTATTAATTTATTTCCCCTTTTAGAGGCACATCTCTTAACCCATCTAGACTAAAACTCCAATTCATTATAATATTCTTAAGAGTCAACATCACATTTTTCCACAGCACTTCTTAGGCTTAAAAGGAATACCCCGATGATATTCTGATTATCCTGACGCATATATAACATGAAATATGGTCTGAAGTGTAGGCTCCCTCTTATCACTTATTGCAGTTCTTATACTAGTATTCATCTTATGAGAAGCACTTGCCAGCTCCCGGCCTATCCTATTCCCTGACCAACAACCGACTTCACTCAAATGATATCAAAATTTACCCACAGAAGAACATAGTTATACAGAAATTCCCCTTTTAACTATATAATATCTAAGGTGGCAGATACGTGCATTGGTGCCTAAGCCCCGAAAATAAGACCCGATTATGTCTTTCTTAGAAATGGCTACCTGAAACTAATTAGGCCGTCAAATGCTAGATCCCCGATTATACAGCAAATAACCTTCTTCCACGATCATACTATACTTATTATTGTGATAATCACAGTACTTGTAGGCTACTTACTAATCTCTATCATATTTAACAAAAACATAAATCGACACCTTTGAGAAGGCCAAACCTTAGAAACCAGCAATTATATTAATTTGTATTGCTCTACCATATCTACATCTTCTTTATTTAATTGATGAAATAAACCAACCCTCCTTAACCTTAATTGGCCATCAATGATACTGAAGCTACGTTTATTCAGACTTTACCCCCACAAAATTTGATTCATTTATATAATTCCAGTTGATGAAATAAAAAAGCAATTTCTGCCTTTTAGATGTAGACAACCGAGAAATTTTACCAATTGATACAGATATTCAAGTATTAATTACAGCAGCAGACGTTCTTGATTCATGGGCAATACCAGCCATAGGCCTAAAGGCAAACGCAACCCCTGGGCGCCTAAATCAAGTAGGCATGAATGCAAAACGAATTGGTCTACACTTTGGGGAATGCTCCGAAATCGGTGGAGTTAATCATAGCTTTATACCAATCGTTTTAGAAACCTGCCCGCACCATCAATTCATTAACTGAATAACAAACGTAATTCAAGAAGCTTCATTAGGTGGATGAAAGTAAGCAATGGTCTCTTAAACCAAAATATAGTAAAATAGCAGTTACTCCTAATGAAAAGTTAGTTAAATCATTTAACATGGCCCTGTCACAGCCAAATTACCACAAACCGTGGTACCTTTTAATTCCTCAAATATCTCCCTTAAAATGACTACTATTATTCATTTTTTTTCAATTACTTATCCAATATTGTCCTCAATCGTATACTTTAACACATCCCCCTTCAAATAAAAACCAACCAAGAAATTATAATACACTTAATCTAACTTGAAAATGATAGCTAACCTATTCTCAACATTTGACCCCACTTCCTCAGTCATATCATTCTCAATTAATTGACTTAGTACCTTCCCAGGTTTATTGATCATCCCAACATCATTCTGATTTTTACCGTCATGAGCAATAAATCTATGAAATATATTAAAAACAACCCTTTATATAGAATATAAAACAATTGTAGGACCTCAAAATACTCGTAAAGGGACAACGTTCCTTTTTACTACCCTATTTGCATTTATTATATTAAATATATTTATATGATTTTCCCCTACATTTTTACAGGATCTAGCCATTTAACATTCGCACTAACTCTTGCCCTCGCGGTATGATTAAGCTTTATATTATACGAATGAATTAATCATACTCAACACATATTTGCCCACATTCTTCCGACAGGAACCCCAGGCCCCTACTACACTTTATAGTATGTATTGAAATTACAAGAAACATTATTCGACTAGGTACTATAGCAGTCCGGTTAATAGCAAATATAGTAGACAGACATCTTTTACTAACCCTCCTAGGAAGAACAGGCTCAAACTTAACTATATCTTTTCTTTCCTTAATAATGATGAGACAGTTCTTATTATAAATACTAGAATCCGCAGTTGTAATTATTGAATGTTACGTATTTGAAGTTATAACAAGTGTAGTACTCAAGTGCTCAAGTGAAGTTACATATGTTAGCACCCCAAAACTACCCATATCATTTAGTAGATCAAAGTCCATGGCCCCTAACAGGAGCCCAAGGAGCATTAGTTACCACAACAGGCCTAACTAAATGATTCCATCAATTTAACCCAGACTTATTCTTTTTAGGTCTTTCAATCATTAGATTGACAATAATTCAATGATGACAAGATATTTCCCGAGAAGGCACTTTCCAAGGTCTTCACACAATTCAAGTCACCACTGGGCCTCAGTGAGGCATAATTTTATTTATTGTGTCAGAAGTATTTTTATTTTCATTTCCTTCTTGTGAGCTTTCTTCCATAGAAGACCCTACGGTAGAAATTTGGATAATATGATCACCGGTAGGAATCTAACACTTCAAACCTATACAAGTTCCCCTTCTTAATACTGCAATCCTACTCCCATCAGGAGTTACAGTAACCTGAGCTCGTCACAGACTTATAGAAGCAAATCATAAACAAACTAATCAAGCTCTAATTTTAACCCTCTGCTTAAGCCCTCCATTTACAATTTCAGACGCTGCCTATGGATCTACTTTCTTTATAGCAGCTGGATTCCACGGCTTCCACGTAATTACCGGATCCTCATTTCTAATAGTATGTCTACTTCGACATATAATACATCACTTCTCCCCTAACCACAATTTTCGGTTTGAAGCAGCAGCATGATATTGACATTTCGTAGATGTAATACGATAATTTCTCTATACCTCCATTTGCTGATGAGGAGGCTAGCCCATCTATTTAGTATAAATAATAAATCTGACTTCCATTTAGAAAATTAATATATAATGCAATAGACAATATATACAATTCTTACCGCCGCACTAATCACTGTAATAATCACAATTATTATCGTATTTCTAGCCTCCCTGCTACCAAAAAAATAATCGTTGACCGAGAAAAAAGATACCCCTTTCAATGTGGAAAATTATTTGCTCGAATTCCCTTCTCTATTAGCTTCTTAATTGCAGCAATTTTACTTTTTTTTATGTAAAACTTGTTCTACTTCTTCCCATTATTATTACACTAACGTTAACATTATTCACTTCTGCCAAAAGCATTTTCAAAGCAGAATTTCTAATATATTTCTTTTTATTCTTACCGGTTGGGATTGGCGAATAAGCGTGCCGCCAGCAAGTGGGATTTACTTTCTTAAAATATAGTTCTGAAATGAAATATAAATAAACCACTGTGGGGAGCGAGTTTAATGGCTGATTTAGCAACATATGGTCTGTGTAGCTAAGAGGTCAGCGTGTCAGACATTCATTCGTAAGGATTCTGGATCGATTCCACTAGCGGCTTTCTAAATACTTTCTTGTAAGAATTAAGCGCTGTTAATGATGTTCGCTATAGCTATCGAAAGAGATTTATCCCGCACATGGAGAAAAACACAAGACAGAGAGAGAAGGGGGAGAGAGACGGAGACTGTGTATTCATAGGCGTAAATATTTCGTTTATATCCATGTCTTGCGCCATTTTTCTTTCACTCTTTCCTTGTTTCCTCCTCTCTGTTTTGCTCTTTCCCCGTGTTCTTCCATGCTTCCTCTCTCTCTCTCTCTCTCTGTGTGTGTGTGTGTGTGAGTTTGAATAAGACAACAATTTGAATTTTGCCCATCTATCTCGTGGTTCTATACATGATGCTGAACGAGTCAATTCTTTCTTCCTCCAAATGAAGGAATATCCTGGCATTCCATGTTTTGGCGCATATTTCAACTGTCCTGGTGGTTGTCTAATTATTAGGCGTACAGTGAAACAATTCTCCTGGAGGAAAGAACTATTATTTCTTAGCACTCCAACCTCCACTTATTTTTGTAAGTGTCTGTTTATAGACGTTAAAACGTGTTGATCATTATGTAACAGAAGTTATAACACTGGTTTTCCTCTTCTTAAAACGACAATTATTACGCTAGTATCATACACAGAGAACAACGTCGATTTCACATTCATAATGCCATTGAATATGCATCTGTTCAACGGCCTATTCAACGATTACAAGTTAGAATATATCTCTCTATCATAGTATTACAGAGTATAGAAATTCGTAATCAAATAAAAAAGTAATGTCAACATCGCATAAATTGTTGACATCTATTCGAATTAGTTCCGATCTTCATTTATTGCCTTTAGTAAATTTTGACTTTGGAAGGGTTGAGAAGACAATATAAGGACGAAGCCGGCCAGAGAATAGCATGAAAGTACCATTTTGCCATTGACTTGGTGATTGAGAAAAAAATAAATAAAACTTTAGTCAGGTTGGTAGATAGCTGCAATAAATTGCAGAAATTGCAAGAGTTGCGAAGCCAGAACTCAACCAATCTTTGTCATACAATTTATTGAAGTCATGTATCTCTATATAGAAAGAATTAACTTTATTTTCTATACATATACGCATTTCGAGAAGGCATTAACCATTTTTAGGTTACGTTAATTCAAGTTCGGTGTTTTTTATTGACCACGCGATTCACTCTAATGCACAACAATGGTTACAGTTTGATCAAGTGCCTAATTCTGAGGCAACACATTCTATCCGGAACTAGTAGCCATTTTCTTTGTCGGCCCATAGTCACCAGAAAAAAAAAGGACAGTATTTTCCTAATGCTTCGTTTCATTATAACATATAATAATAACAGCTCAGTGGTACAGCGTTGGCTTGCATTCTAGAGGTCGTAGGGTCTCGTAGGTTCAATTGCAGCGACCGACAGTCCTGTCTGAATTTGTCAGGGACTTTCCTGTCACACAGGGACAATACCGAATGGTAAATTCAACTTATAATCTGACTGTAACCTTCCCGCATCTTTCCCCTCAACTATCCCTCCCGAGTCTTACATGCCTGAAGGGTGTGCAACATCCATTTTACATTTTTAATAGACAAAATAATGGCGACTTCAATTTATAAGGTGTGTGTTGTAGCTGGGCATAAATTTGAAAGAAGTGCGTCATAATCTTGTGTGATTCGATGTTATACTCTCTAATGATTGCCTCCCAGAAATATTACCCCGAAAGTGGTGTAGGTTAGGCCAATGGCATTGAACGATCACGAAATGGAATCCAAATGTTGTTATGGAATGAGACTGCTGAATTTTCTCTATTATA
>JAGDQP010041711.1:0-16802 GCA_022664845.1 Lepisma saccharinum | reverse complement strand
TTAAGGGTTTGGCCGTAGGGCAGCAGCTCATAGTAGATAATTCCCTGTCAATCCTACCAAACAGAGCAAAACCTTCCTGGCCGTCACTCCCGGCTTGGGCACCGTTTGCTCCGGCGCACCGCGCTTCGACCACGACAGTTTCGCGTGGCGTTGTCGTAAGTGATCCACTTTTCATCACCAGTCACCAACCGCTTCAGAAATGGGTCGCTTTTGTTGCGATTCAGCAGCGATTCGTAGATGGAAATTCGGTCCATGAGGGTTTTTTTTTTTGCGTTAACTCGTGTGGCACCCATACATCAAGCCTATTTTTGTATCCAGCCTTAAGCAAATGGTTCCATACGGTTTTTGTGCAATATTTAGCTCTTGGGCAATCGAAACAGTGCTTACATGACGGCCGGACGTGACAATGTCCATGATTTTATCGACATTTTCGACACTTGTTTTTTTTTTTTTTTTTTTTTTTTTTTTTTTTTTTTTTTTTTTACGGAATCGACGAAACCAAAATTGCGCGTGATTGGCTGTTACAGTATCAGGACCATAAACACTATTCGCATTTGCAGCCGCCTGGCTTGCGTTTTCGCCTTTATCGAAGAAAAACTGTAAAATATAGCGTATTTTGTCTTTGCTAGTGTCCATTTTGACGCGCGCTCACACAACACTGAGTCCACTCATCACAACTATCTGAACAGTGTTTGTAGTATGCAATCTCAACGTTTGAACGCCCTCTCGTTGAACCCGATCGGACTTATACAACGCGAGATACAGATCACTGAAGTCATCTATTGGCAAAATATGGATTACTTTCTACTACACCAGATATTTAAACTTAATATAGACATTTTAAGTAAATTTTTTATTTGTGTCACAATAGCGCTCTTGAGCGTTCATAATCAAAGATATACTAAATAATAGTAGCTTAGTTAAAATAAAATAAATCGAAGTTCTTGCATCTTAAGAAATTAATGTTTAATTTGTGTTATTTTTAACTTTCAAATAGGAAATGGTTTTAAATAAATATAACCTTTTCAGATATCTTTGTGCTTGAACATTTTATTCTTTTTTGATACTCAACAATCCACAAATAAAGAAGTGGGGTTTAGATCTCGGTTAGATCTGTCCGAATTATGACTGAGAAAATATGATCACCAAACCTATTGTTCCCAGGACCTTCCAATTGTGCTACAGCTTCTCGCTAGGTGAGGGAAAATTATTTGTAATACAGAAAATATGATTAATTCTTTTAAAATGGTTGTATTCTGTAGAACCTAAATTATTTTGTTACAGAAGTAAATCATTAAACTCTATAAATATTTAAGTTGATCAATGTATTTCTGAAAGCTAAAAAACATCGTGTTGAAATATTAGAGATGAACTAATATGCTCTGCAAAATGGATTGTAGACCAATGGATGGATGCAAACTAATGGGGATTTACATAAAATTATAACCGATGCAAAATACTTTAAGAAAGACGCGCTGATAGTCAGAAACTGTACGAAGGGGGAGGGGGACTCACAGTATATGCCTGTTATGATTATTTAAAAAAAAGAATGTTATATCCTTTAAAAAATCTGAATATGTACTAGTATCTAGGGGTGTTTAACAAGTTATATGTCTGAGTGATGTCATCCCTCGTCAATCACGCTTCCAGGAAGGGACTGAGGAAAATTGTTGTAAAGACCTGTATTAAAAATAGCATCCCTGCTAAAACTAATAAAAAAAACATAACGGAACTGTCGGCGTGTATATGTATCCATCTATACTCATATTTATGGCCTAGGTGGCTGAGAGGTTTAGTGCAATAGTTTGTCGGCCCAAGGATCGTGGGTACGAATCTCACCTCGGAAATGGATGTTTGTGAGTGTGTTTTAACCTATACTATAAGCAATATAGACGCATATATAGAGGTATAATCGAATAACTATATGTAATGTAACAGGAAATGAAAATAACGATTTGTATAAAAAGATAGTTGGCGTGTCCGATTACGGATTGAGGGGTTCCGGGTTCCATTATAGGCGCTGTCAAGGATTTTTCCAAGTTTTTTTAGTCTGGAACGATGCCCAGCCAGCATCATAATGCAGTTGGGGAGCTGCTATGAATAAAATATAATTAAGATCACTTTTAGAGATTAGGCTCTCCTCTCCCAACCCGTTTAGGCAGCGTGGGAGCAGTAGATCAATCTCGTGTCTCCGGGGAGAGGCCTCATCCAGTAGTGGATTTAATATGGCTGTGATTTATTATATATATAGTTTTTATCGTAAGCTATCGTTCTATCGTGACTGTGCAAAAATACGACTTTATTTACGGGATAAGCTGATATTTTAGGATTTGTAAGGAAAGATGTAAATAATACTCTATTGATCATCAGACAATTATAGTAATAATAATAATAATAATAATAATAATAATATACATATTTATATAAACAGATAAATCGTTATTGACTGACATATCAACACCCAGGGCAAACGGTTTAAACTAAAAACTTTAAATAAATACGGCACAGAGGTGTTAATGACGTAAGGTACTACTTGTCAATAATATAAATGCATGTTTTCCGCGGGCTTGCATTCTGTCCCTTGTTTTATCAGCCTCATCTTTGAATCGAAACAAAGTGTGGTATGAAGGCAACAGCTTTTAACAAACCATTCAACACTTACTCACTTGTTGTTGCAATATATGCAGAACGGAATAATTCACGATTAGAAACCAGAAGTACTTGTTTCGTTACAGGACAGATGTAATATATACCATAGATCGTTTTGGAAAAACAATAATAATGTATTGCCTATGAAAGCGCCTTGTATTTGGACAAGCAATACATTCGAGACGTTAAAAGAGTTTTGGAAACAAAATTCCGTCTTTCACATCAAGCAAAACTTAATTGAAAATAAGCACACATGTATCTTGTGTTCATCAAAAGATACGCTTCTGGCGGAATCTGCAAGTCACTACGTACAAATCGAAGGATTATGCTGGGAGTTTGCGAAGTAATGGTCACGAGGAGGCACAACGTTTCCTTCCCATTTTTATTTTGGATTTGCCGTACACTTAACGTTTTCTTACGGGGGTCATTCTCTATGCTTTCCATAGGCAATCGCGACTATTAGGATTACCATTACCTTCTCTAGCCTCCTTCTGCAACCGTTCGTTTGCCGTTTTTGACCCACTTCCAGCAAAGTATGCTGTCTTAGTTACCTTAACTTTGGACTATTAAACTTGAGGTATTAAGTTCGATTCCTATACTACAATTTTTAGAATTCCTGATTAGGGTATACAATAATAAACTATTAATTAAAATTATGTATATATGTTAATAATATTGTAAATATATTTTAAATCATATGAATGGAAATGTTTTACTTCCTTCTCTGTAAAGATATGAATATAATTACAATATGCAAAATGATGAAAAGGAATTTGTCAAAATGTTATGACTTTCCTTTTTTAAAATGTTTGAAGAATAACCATAAAGAATAAAGATTTAAAGAAGAGATCAGATTGTTTTTTTGAAGATTTGTCTGCAAAACTTCTGCAAAACTTCACGTTATTTCAAAACCAATCTGTTCGCCAAGTTTTGAACTCACGACCCTAATATACATATTTTGTATATTTTAAAAAGAAAAAAAATGCACGCAGCACGATGTGAACACGCGAACCTATGCGTAAAAGCGAGCACGATAACCATCATAGTACAGAGGCTTGCTGATTGTTGTGATAAGCAATACAGTGTCTTTCGGAAACGATCTATGGTGTACTATACTCCTGTCTTGTAACAAAACAAGTACTTTTGGTTTCTAATCGTGATCTATTCAGTTTTGCATATATTGCACCAACAAGGGAGTAAGTGTTGAATGATTTTGTTAAAAACTGTTGCCTATCTACCACACTTTGTTTCTAGTCAAAGACGAGGCAAATAAAGCAAGGGAAAGCGTGCAAGCCAGCGGAAAACATACATTTATATTCTTGACAAGTAGTACCTTACGTCATAACACCTGTGTACTGGATAAATTTAGTTTCTAGCTTAAACCGTTTGCCCTGGGCGTTGATATGTCAGTCAATCAGGACTTCCTTTTTTATATAAATGTGTAGATTATTATTATTGTTATTATTATTATTATTATTATTATTATTATTATTATTGCTATTATTATTATTAATTGATGACCAATAGATTATTATTAACGTCTATCCTTACATATCCTTAAATATCAGCTTATCCCGTAAATAAAGACGTAATTTTGCACCACCAGTAAAGAAAGATAACTTACAATAGGAACTACACATATCTATAATAATAATAAATAACAGCCATATTAAATCCACTACAAATCGCGCGTCCCGGGTTCAAATCCCGGCCAGGACGCTGGAGAATTTGCTTTGCAGTGTTCCCATGCCTGGCACTCTGAGGTGTACCTAGCCTCCTATCAGATTAAGTACCAGAGTATTCTTGGTACTCCTTGGAACCTTGGGAAGGTAAAGGCGGTGGAACACGGGACTTACCCCCACCTCACTTCGTACCGTAGGTCAAGAAAATGTGGGGCGCTACCTTCACATCCCCCATGCAGCGTTCACGTTCCACGTGGTGAAAATTGACCAACAATCTGTCCTGGTATAAAAACGACGTGTTCGATTGAATAACTGTTTCTAATGCATGCCAAACACTATCACCGTTCATATTTCTATCCGCTCCATATGATAGGTAGAACGGTTTATCAGGGTGTTTCTGGTTGATGAAAGTTAGGCTTACCTGGTGATGGGGAAGTACCTTTACCATCAAATACTCTAGCAGCTCCCTCATAGCTTTTCCAGTTATGCTATAGTGTTCTCACCCGTTGGTAGAGATTTTCTTTAAACAGTTATGAACCGACCATTATTTTTAAAGCGCTTATAATAATGTTGTGATTCTGTGACTGTATTAAATTTCTCCATTATAACTAAAGAACACAAGGAGGCCTTTTTCTATTATCGTATTAAAATTAATAATTAACAAGCTATTTTACAATAAACCACCATGAACCCTTTCTGTAATAGCGAGTTATTATTATAATTAACCCTCAACGTCAAATCTGAAAATAATAAAAAATATAGGTCGTTAATAATAACACTAAAATATTATTATTAATAATAATAAAAGCCTTCTTTTTACCGCATAAAACCAACAAATCTTTCACTCTGCTGTAGGTAGTCCAAAGCCCGGTTCTCCCTTTTTACATAAAATGCAAATAAAATGTTAATATGTTGTACTGTTTACGAGATATAACCGGTAAAATATTTAAACTTTGACCTCGAGATCAGCATTTTTTCATATATCTCCTCGACGCCATAATGCCAAATATAACAACGGCATTTTAATATGTTTCGCCGCTAACGAGATATACAGGGTTAAACATTTGACCTTTGACCTCGATTTCACTATTTTTCATATATACAATTCAATACTCTTATACCGAAAACGAAAACCGCATCTCAAAATCTTTCGCCGTTTACAATATATATGGGATTAAATATCTGACTTTTGAAATCGAGGTCACCATTTTTTTAGATATAAAATTGAATGCTCTGATACCGAAAGTAAAAACTACATTTCAATATATTTCGCTGTTTACGAGATATACGGTGTTAAATATTTGACCTTTGACCTCGAGGCCACTATTTTTTCACATATACAATTCAATACCCTGTTACCGAAAGTGAAAATCGCATTTCAATATGTTTCGCCGTTTGAGATATACAGGTTTAAAAATTTGACCTTTGACCTCGAGGTTGTCACTTTTTTCACAAATGGTGTTCAATGTCCACATACCAAATGTGAAAACAGAATTTTAATGTGTATAACTGTTTACGAGATATGCACTGTTAACTATTTGACCTTTGACCTCGAGGTCACTATTTCTTCACATATACAATTCAATACGTTTCTACCGAAAGTGAAAACAGAATTTCAATATGTCTAACCATTTACAAGATATACACTGTTAACTATTTGACCTTTGACTTCGAGGTCAACGTTTTTTTCATGTATGCCGCCTCGGCGATATTAATTCATAGCCGAAAACCGTATGTTAATATGTTGTGTCGTTTAAGAAATATAGTCAATTCAATATTTAACCTTTGACCTCGAGGTCACTACTGTTTATATATGCCACTCGACGTTCTTAATTCTTGGCCGAAAACCGCATTTCAATATGTTTCGTCGTTTACGGGATATACACTTTTAAACATTTAACCTTTCGCCTCAAGGTAAAAGACGGCGTAGCCTTTTGCCCCTCATACACCAATGTTTTTTAACGAAATTTCGCGAGCAATACGCCACTAAAATAGTATATTAAAAGGGTATGGCCGGGGCCCTCTCGTACGCCAGTGGACAATAGGCAACATGCGATAAATATTCGATGCCCACACGTACAAAGTCTGTCACTCGACAACCCTGTTACAGTATGTCTGTGACCCTTTTATATGCTACTAGACGCCATAACACTAAATGTAAAATTTCAATATGTTTCACCTTATGAGGCCGTAACCATTGTTCTGGGGGGTTAAGTTAAATACAGTAATACACCCTTGGACGTTGAGATATTGTGGTGTGTTTACAGCATGTGTACAGGCCCTGTTAAAATTATAAAATTAAGCGGTCTATTTGGAGCAAAAGAACATCAGCTTTCACGATTTACAATGTTATATTACAAAAAGACATTAAACAATCACTCATCCACAATCCGCTGTTTAACGTCGCACATCTAACAGTAATAGCCCCGCGTACGAAATGATCCAGCGGTGAACACGGTCAATGCACTTATGCACGTGATTGCTAGCCTCCAGCCAGGCTCATTTAATAGCATCCCCACAAATTGTTCAACAAACTCTGGATCGTGGTTCCTAACTCCCCAAATTTTGGTCCTATCCTTACCAAACTCCGGAATTAGGTAGATTATGATGAAAAACGACAGGCGGTTGCCATAATGGGGGTGTTTTTCGATTTATGTTTTCCATATTTTCAGCCGTCTCCGAGATATTGGGCCTAATGTGGTCCTATTCCAAATTTTGGCCTATCTCAAAAACGGCGGAAAATATCGAAAAACTAAATAAAAAAAACTATTATGGCAAAACCCTGTCGCTTTTCATCATTATCTACCTAATTCCGAAGCTTGGTAAAGATATGACCAAAATTTGGTCAGTTAGGAACCATTAGGTTCGCATATACCATGGCTGGTAATCATTAGCGAATACACCACGATTGCTGAGGAAATAGTCTTCTATAATCACCTATTTCATGTTCTGTAGGCCTTCAGGTGTCATTTTACTCTGGTAGGTCTTTTATTCTGGATCGTGGTTTCTAACTCCCCAAATTTTGGCCCCATCTTTACCAAACTTCGGAATTAGGTAGATTATGATTAAAAACGACTAGGGGTTGCCATAATGGCGTGTTTTTCGATTTATTTTTTCGATATTTTCAGCCGTTTTTTGAGATATTGGGCCTAATGTGGTCCTATTGCCAAATTTTTTGCCCATCTTCACCAAACTTCGAAATTAGTTAGATTATAATGAAAAACGACAGGGGTTTGCCAAAATGGGGGTGTTTTTCGATATTTTCAGCCGTTTCGGGAGTATTGGGGCTAATGGAGTTCTACTGTAAAATTTTTGTTCCATCTTTAACAAACTTCGGAATTAGGTAGTTGGGGCTGGTTATACAATAACCTATGTTAAATAGGGATTGAAAAACAGTGCCGTAGTCTCTCATAAATAGGGGTTGGAAACTAGGGTTAAATACGTTCACGGGATAGCTTATCTGTTATGTTAAATAGTGTGTGTGTATGTGTGTGTGTATCTCTGCTATGTTAAATAGCAGTTGGGAAAATGGGTCATAGGCTTTCATAGTGTTGGATAATGTAATGTTAAATATAAGTTGGAAAGAGTGCTCATACTCTTTTACAAAAATAATACTACTCTTTTTTACAATTAAAGATAAGGGCCGTAAAAGACAATAAAAAGTATCCAAATCTAGTTCCAAAAAAGTAACCAAATTTGGTTCCAAGATTTGAGCCAAAGGTATCTAATCCGGCCTCAAGTGACCCATTCTACTTACAATGATATCCTATGTGGAGCATATGGGGTTCAATAACCGCTCGTGAACGCTAGTGCACACAATAGTGGCTTAAATCAATTTGGGTAAAAATCTGAAAAAGTTCCAAATACTATATTAAATTTACGAGGCGAATATTGAATTTGTTCCGTAACTAAAGCACTGACTCGTAACTTCCACTAAGGCACGATGTTTGGCAGCCTAGTTATAACCCACCTGCTTACCCTTCCTAACGCGCAATACTGATGTACAATTTGCAGCATCAACGAATTAATTATAGATTTGGGTGCTATCGGATCACAAAACATGAGAATGCACCTTTAACTTTACCACATTTATGTTTCGAGGTGCTGTTTTATTTCAAAAATGGCATTTGTGGCGCTCGCACATAATGTTATATAGCGTAAAATATTACATCATATACCAAGTTTCACTTTATAATATTTGATAATTTCAAACGCAATTTCTCTCGAAGTTTTCGGAGACTCTTCTAACTGATTATATGCTTTGCTATATAGACCTTAAAAGCATTGACGCTATATGTTACTTGACCTGTGCTGTCATTTAAGAAAATTTAACCTTTTGCCACTAGACCACAATAAATAGTATCACATAAATTGTATACCTTGACCATGATTAAGCTTTCCCCATAAATTAAACGTATTGTGTATATGAACTTCTGGAAATGAGTTGGTTATTAAATTAACAGGATGAAAATTGACTTTCGGTTAACATGCATTTAAATAATAATTAAATTTGGCAAAGAGCAAAACAATCAATTAAAACCAAAACACTGAACTGCTGAACAAGACTATATTATTCGTAAAAACTTAAATACACGTAACGTTTCGAGCTTCTAGCAAAGATCCTCATCAGACATACACTGAGTATGTCCAAAAAATACACACATATAAATACAATCTCAATACTCTACCTGCTTCCTCATTGGCCAAATCAAGTACCAACCAGAGACTCCCTATCTAGCAGCCTACCCATTGGACGGAACAATCAGTCAATCAGAGACGCCATAATCATCCCATGGTAACAAAAGAGAATGAACTTGAAGCAAATTTAGAACCCCCTAACACCTCAATTAACATACATACATATCTCTGTGTTTGTCAACAATAATCTTCCATTCTTTATTAATGCTAAAACCTTCGGTCCAGTTCATTCAGTTCCTATCTAATTCTTTTTCTATCCACCAGGTATCCTTCCATTTTCTAGGCCACATACTATCTTCATGTTCTAACACAATCACATTTTTCCCAGTCCACGTTATGTTCTTTTACTTTTACATGCTTGAATATAGCGTTACTCTCTCTACCATATTTCACAAAGCTTTTATGTTGTTTAATTCTTTCTTTCAACAATTTACCCGTCTCTCCAATATACCTCATATCACAATCCTCACAGTTAATACAATAAATGACACCTTTCTGGTTCTTCTTCCCTTAATCTTTTCCTTTACTTCTGACCAAATCCAACAACTTTCTACTATCTTTTCTGTGCACTCTCACACCCTGCTTTCTTAACATATTTTTAATAACCTCTGTGTCCTCTCCTAACCCTATAATGTTTTAACCCGGTGTTAAAAGGTTTTCAAAAAATACACAAAAAGGAAGTGAAGTTAAGACCAGTGATGGATTGTAAGAACAAGTATTTTGAATTATTGAAAATGAATTCAAAACAGTGTTAGAGTGGGTGAGAGACAGACAAGAAATGTTGGCAGTGAAAGATTATAGAGAAGTAATTGATTATACAAGTAAAGTTGTAATTGAAATTGAGTGTATTTTATTTAGTTTGGATGTTAAAGCTATGTTTCCAAGTTTAAAGAGGTATGCTATACTTGATATTGTTAAGGGTGCTCTTGGGGAAGAAGAGGGGAAAGGTTGGTAATGAGAGCAAGTTGGGAAAGCCCTCAACTTAATTTGGGATATTGGTTTTTGAAAAGGGAAGAATGACTTCAATAGAATTAAGGAAGGCTTAAGTATGGGGTCTAAGAATAGTCCAGTGTTATCTGATATAATTATGAATATATGGGAGAGAAAGGTGGTAGAGGAGGGAAAAGGGAAGATTAAGTATTTATGTAGATACTTTGATGATTGTTTTGGGATATGGGAAGGCTCTAAAGAAGAATTGATAGAGTTTGTAGAAGGTATTGAAGATAAAGAAAAAGGAATTGAGTTAGAGCTCAAGATAGAGAAGGGAGGTAGCTTATGTTATCTTGATATTTTAATGAGTAAAGACGGGAGGAGAATTAAAACTCAACTAACTAACTAACTCTATGGCTTATTGAACCCGTAAGTTCATCGCCGCAGTAACAAACGTTCGCCATTGGATTCTATCCTGGGCAGTATCCAGCCAGTTTTCATCACGAACACCTACTTCTCGAAGATATCTTCTAATATTGTCCTCCCAACGACGTCTCGGTCTTCCCAATGGCCTATTTTAATCGGGCCTTCCAACCAGGATAGAATATAATATTCGTTTTTCCCCCATCCGAGCTACATGCCCTGCCCACCTTAGTCGTCTCGATTTCATTATTTTACAACATCTGGTGAATCGTACAGTCCGTGGAGTTCTTCATTATGCAGTCTCCTCCACTCTCCAGTCATCTCGTCCCGTTTCGGGCCATATATCTATCTCAAAACCTTATTTTCGAATAATTTATGTTCATCTTCTAGAGTCATACTCCAACTTTCGCAACCGTAAAGTATTACCGGCAGAATAACCGTTCTGTATATTTTCAATTTCAATTTCCTTGATATTAATCGCGATGTTAGAAGTTTTTGGACTGAATAGAAACATGCGTTCCCCGATACTAAGCGACTTTTATTTCTTCAGTGACCTCATTTTTGCTTGTTACGTATGCTCCCAAGTATTTAAATTTGTATACTCAACGGTATAAAAAAATGCAATGCTGGTATTTATTGTAATAAGAAAAATAATGTGGATAAAACCACCATAACTAATTTTATAAGAAATATGTTGACAAGAATTACTAGGATTTGTAGCATAAATGTAGAAAAGAATGTAAAACTATTTAAGGAACAACTATATGAGAATGATATAGTAAAAGGGATATCATAAAGTCATCTGTCGATTCTCGGGGAAGGGAAGGAGATGAGGAAGGAAAATAGGTGGTATTTAAAGGCATTATAGGGTTAGAAGGGGACACAGAGATTATTAAAAAGATGTTAAGAAAGCAGGGTGTGAGAGTGCACAGAACAGATAGTAGAAAGTTTTTAGATTTGGTCAGAAATAAAGGAAAGGATAAAGGGAAGAAGAACCAGAAAGGTGTCATTTAATGTATTAACTGTGAGGATTGTGATATGAAGTATATTGGAGAGACGGGTAAATTGTTGAAAGAAAGAATTAAACAACATAAAAGCGATGTGAAATATGGTAGAAAGAGTAATGCTATATTCAAACATGTAAAAGTAAAAGGACATAATATGGACTGGGAAAAAGTGATTGTGTTAGAACATGAAGATAGTATGTGGCCTAGAAAATGGAAGGATGCCTGGTGGATAGAAAAAGAAGTAGATAAGAACTTAATGAACTGGCCCAAGGATTTTAGCATTAATAAAGAATGGAGGATTATTGTTGACAAACACAGAGATATGTATGTTAATTGAGGTGTTAGGGGGCTCTAAATTTGCTTCATGTTGATTCTCTTTTGTTACCATGGGATGTTTATGGCGTCTCTGATTGACTGATTGTTCCGTCCAATGGGAAGGCTGCTTGATCGGGCGTCTCTGATTGGCTACTTGATTTGGCCAATGAGGAAGCAGGTATATTATTGGGGTTGTACTTATGTGTGTAATTTTTTGTACATACTCAGTGTATGTCTGATGAGGATCTTTGATAGAAGGTCGAAACGTTACGTGTAATTTATTTTTTACGAATAATGTAGTCTTGTTCAGCAGTTCAGTGTTTTTTATCTTAATAGCAAGACGTGCAATTATGTTTTGTTGTCAATTAATTAAGATGTAACCCTCATGAATAACTTTGATCAAGCAATTAAATTATTTTCAGCGCAACATTTTTATATAAATTTGAATGTGAAAGCACTTCAAAATATATGTATAAAATGCTGCGTACCATTCAGGTGTTTAGAACAAAATTTCGTAACCTTTGAAATCTGGTACATCGCGCTTAACTATATTGTGAAACCTTGTACTATATGCGTATTCATTTGAACACATCAATGAACCGTTGTAGTTTCATGATGATTTCCGTGTCCCACCGGAGACAGTTTTCTGTTATTGCAGTTTATGGTACCCAAAAAGTTAATTTTGTAGGAAAAATGTAGCGTTTTTTAAACTGTTTGAATATGCTGAAACATCACAAGAAGCCATGTCTTCAGAGATGTGAATGTGATATGAGACTACTGAGAGTAAAAATTCTTTGAAATATTTTAGCTTTGCTCGCGTTCCAGACATCAGACAGAATGCGTATTAAACACCAAGTCCATCAAATCAAGTATAACGAAAAATGTAACTCACATGTCTGTGCTCGCTCGACACTGTGTTCCTGTTCATAAGTGATTCCATCAGCTTTTGACTGTATGACCCATCTTTGTATTTGTGGATACCAATCGTATATCAAAGGGGGGAGGGGCAGCTACTGACCCCACTGCACATTTGTACGACTTTCTCTACTATCTTTCAGAAATCAATATGAAATTCTTACATTTAATGTAAGTACCTTGTCCTTCTAAATGTAACGAATTATTTATTGTTGCACAGCTACCTTGAGTGGTATGTTACATGAAGTAGATATATGTATTGTTACGTGTTAGAATATAGTAAGAATGAGAATTTACATCTCGTCAGAAATTAAAGAAACGTAGCAAAATATTAGCACTATAGAAACTATAAAACTAATATAGTATTAGTGTGCTACTACGATAGCACTATGTTAGTAGTAGTACAAGTAGTAGTAATAATACTACTAATTTAGTACTATTACTATACTATAAAATGTAATACTATACACAAATATGTTCTATGTTTTATGAGGTTAATCAAATAGAAGTAAAAATACAATCTAATTTACTGCTATGTTGAAGGCAGTACTGTTTCAATAATTGTAAGCATACGGAGGAAATACATTATATAACTTTGGCAACAGTGATTTTCATGAAAATGTGAATACTCTGTGGCTTGCTTTTCAGTTGAAATAAAAGCCATGGCAAAACGACAAAGAACACTCATGTCTGAAGAAATTGAAGATGAACTCATAAATTCTGATTTCGGTGGTGATGAAGATATTTGTAACAGTTGGGATAGTGACGACGATTACTGTACGTATTGATGGAAAGGAGAGAAAAGTAAGCAGCGAAACAAGTGAATCGGAGGAATGCGTGGAAGTTACTAAACAGTTACGAAGGCGTCCACTTCCAGATATACAGTGAATCAAGTTTCTGGAGATATGAAAGGTTCGTCCCGTATGATTTGGAAACCCCAATCTCTCAAAAATAAAAAGACAATCTCAATCAAAAAAAAAAATATTATGAGAACTCAACCTGGTGTTAGAAGAGGAGTTATTCCTGACACCCCGGCAGAAACTTTTCAATTGTTCTTTGATAATGATGCTGTACTGCTTATTAAAATACGCGAACCAAAAGCTGTTCATATTAAAGTAATCAAATAAAGATCAATTTATTCAAATCTCCCGAGATTTTACACGGGGTGACATATTTGCACTTATAGGTGTTCTTTTGAATTGTTGTGTATAGCGACAGAATAAAGGCAGTATTCTAGATCCTTTTTACTATGGACGACATTCCCTTGTACACAATCACATGGTGGAAATATAGATTGCGGAAATATAGTTACTAATGAAAAGCTTTCGGTTTGACGATGTAACCACCCGTAAAGCTCGCAAGAAGGAAGATAACTTTCCCCAAATTAGAGATTTGTGGAATATGGTGGTGAGTAGATTTCCTAGATATTATTACCCTCATGATTCAGCTCCTATCGATGAAGAACTAGTACCTTTCCGAGGCGGCTGTCCTTTCAAAGTGTATATTCCTACTGAAGCTGGAAAATATAACATCAAAGTAAACTTGATGTGTGATTCCAATACTAAATATTGTCTTCCTGGGGAACCTTATGAAGGAAAGATGGAAAACGTTTAAAGTGGATACAATACTGGTTAGAAATAGTGAAAAGATTAGTAGAGAAAGGTCAATTAGAGATAATTGGGGGGAATATCAATATGGAAAGAAAATGTGCATCTATTCAACTTGTTTCTGAATTGCTGGAAAAGAAAATTACAGTTGTTGGCACTATTAGAAGTGACAGGAAAGTAGTGCCATTGGAAATTCGTCCTCCTACACAAAACAGTGCATTACCTGGGACTGTGAGGTATGGTGTTGCAGAAAAATATATTTCGTTAATTTCATATCATAAAGATTAAGGGTTGTTTTGTTCTATCGACTCCGTACCCTAATATGGAATTTTCTGATAGTAACCCTACATAATTTAATTGTTATAATTCTACGAAACCTGCTGTAGACATACTTGATCAATGTGTGAAATTTTACAGTTGTCCAAGAGGAACATTTCAATGGCCCATAGCAATTTTCTTCAACCTAATTGGCATATTAGCTTACAGCCTATACATATTTTTTTCGAGAAACTAACGAAGCATTTGCTTAAGGACATTCATGTAAAGCATCAGGTAGAAAAGATTTTCTCAAAGAACTTACACATTCAAGTATATATACATTCATACATTCTCAAAGAACTTACACATTCAAGTATATATACATTCAACATCAAAAAGCGCACAGAAAGTGTCTTTGGTCTTCACAGAAAGTGCATTATAAGTAGGTATTGAAAGCTTTGGGTACAGTTGTAATCAAGTTGAAGGAGCATTGTTCAGAGGTACTGTGCTCACCGAGCCACATGGAAAACTGACTTGTTTAAGTTGTCAAACGTTGTTAAGAAAAGGTAGTTGCTATAATTGTGCTCGTGTAAAGGACAAACAATATATGAAGGCATGCACATAATGTAACATGTATCTATGACCATCCCACACAGCATACGAGGAGAAGTTACAAAAGAGTATGTGCTAGTTGTTTGAAGTAATCCCATTCCCATTTGGAAAGAAAATAAATGCAAATTTCGGTTATGTTGTTCAGTTCTGAAAATATATAAATATGCCAAAAGAATGATGTATGTTAAAGTAATGCATTCCAAATAAAGTTATACAATGTGTGTCTTCCACACGCTTATAAATATTACTACAGTTATATTTTAAAATATCAGTAAAATAATTGGTAATGTTGTTTGGGAGATTTACCTCACAAAACTTAGAACATATACATTCTAATAGAAGTTAAAAAGGTTAGGTTAGGTTACCTACAATTCAACATATTCATTCATTCGCCGTTGAAAAAGATGTTAAATGAAATGTTGCTTGGAATTAAGATGAAAGATAAAAACATTATAAATATAATGCATTTAGATATGGAATTGCATTCGTTCGTACATTCAATCATTCACTTGTTCAGAGAAATATACAAAAGGTAATTAAATGAATGTATCAATCATATAATCATCTTATTTTACAATATTTTCCAGAAAATGAAGCATTTGACGTTTGCTTAGTCCCTGAACCCCCATTGGTCTTTAAGGACTACGTAAATATCTTTGGTATGCGAGTGTTAAACGGATGGCAAACTCATAAGAATAAGTATTAAGTTTATTGTGCCAACAATTTCACAAATTTTGCTCGTGCAAGTTCTGTTCTGCAAAAATGTATTAAAAATGTTCATTCAGCTTCAATAGCCGTTACACCTTTCAGACACATCCTATTACGAGCGAATATTTACTCGAGCAAAATTAAGATTCAAAAGTAAGATCAGAGAAATAAAAATAATGTGCCTTACATTTTTCTGGAATTTCACGCTTCTTGCGTATTTTCTTGTATTTGTTATTCATTTCTACGTATATATATCCCTTTATTTTCAAAGTGTTTCAGGTTTCGCCAGCTGCTAATTCAAAACTTCACAGTATTGGAGATTTTTATAATGTTATACGTAATTTTACTAATACATTATAAAGAACTTTTCATTGTAGTCGAAACATCCACTTAACCACTCCTACTAACGTCGTATAACTGTATTATTCATTTCCTTCTGCCCTATTTGCAATTACGACTTGGAATGTATAAACATTTTCCAAAAGAATGATATAATTTAAATTGGGTGTGTTTTTTGTAGTTTTTGTTCTTTGTCCTTGTTTTAAAGTTTTAGTTAATGAAGTATTTGATCTTTGAAGTTCCTCCCAATTTGCATACGTCTTAAGGAACAACTTTCTGTTTACTTACGAAAAATAATAGGACCTATGGCTTCACATTGGTCCCCATACGAACTGTAAACTGAAAGAACGTACAACCAAATTAATAATTCATATCCTTACCATATAAGAGAAAATTATTAGATTCAATCTATAGTCTTTGGTCGACGAAATTAAGCACAGAATGCAACTATCGTTGGGAACCAGATGATCCACTTTAATTAATATGTACAACAATTGCAGATCAACTCTTTCCCTCTTCTTCATTCGACACTTCAATTCAAAAATGTAGAAGAATTATATTTATTTTCAAATTTGTATTATAAGTTCATAACTTGATTCAAGATATGTCATTATTTCATTTTTCGTACTACTCGTATATTAACTATATCTATTTTCGAT
>JAGDQP010041710.1:740-16802 GCA_022664845.1 Lepisma saccharinum | reverse complement strand
GAAGTCAGTGGCCTTCTACAAGACGTACTGGGGACCGGATCTAAAAAGTGTTTCCGATTATTCACGTTCGTTTATTAGAATATATTATTTTAATAATGGCATTAACTTGATAAACATCCCATTTAGCAATATCGATCATTCGTCATGATGCATCTCCAATAAGATCCACTGAAAAAAAACACAATTCGTGGCACGTCGTTATGCAGCTCGGAAACCTTCTGTGATTAAACAAAATGCAGCATAAATTAAGAGGTTCAGAACAGCACCGTTAATGTTGGATGTTTGCGACTATTTAATCTCGCTCTCCAAATGTGTGGTCAGTAGAAACTTTAAAGCTCGATACCCAGTTACTCGCTTCAAGAGTTATTCAAACCGCTACAACAGTTGACTATAAGTTAAGTGTTACACTATTAAAATTAAAGGCTACCGCCAAAGGTTCAAAAATCCATATCATCGTATCACTACGTGCTGTGGAACATTAAGCAGTGCTAAAAGACTTCGATGGTGTGAGTTCGATGCCTATTTACGGCCAGATTTCAATATCTTGCACCACAGATCTTGTGCTAAGAGGATTAAAAAAGAAAGAACTCTCTCCACGAAATCCGACATTCCATATACTGCAAGAAAAGATACTTCAGTTCAAGTACCTGACTATCTTAGCCTGTCTTTAGAAGGATTTAAAGCTTATTTGGATTTTGGGGGGCTGATTAGCCTTTGCGTTATATACACGAATCCGCGTATCAACAATACAAGAAATCATTGATTTTCCTTTTTAAGATTTATTATACCTGAGCTTCGTTATAACCGCGTACTTAAAGTTTAGCGAACATATTGCCAAAGTTAGTCAAACATTAAATTACGCCAAAAAAAGTAAGTTTGTCATGGTTGATTACGCGTCGAATCCATTTCAAAAGGTGAATTTACTTGTTTGAAAGTATACCTACCCGGAACTAACATTATAAAACATTTAGCATTTTCATCTTAATCTCGTGCATTATACATGCGAACAAAGAAAACTTCCGTATCTCTTTCTTTCGGTTTTCGTAGTGTAACAGCCTATGTCAATGTTAGCGTCGATAATGCAGCGGTAAGCTCGACAATGGGAAGCACGGTGAAGTGAAGGTACTAAGGTAAAGGGACCACACTCCTTCAGTTCCCTCCCTGACAAGGAGAAACTTTCTCCAATGAATCATATCTCTGAAGATAGTGTCAGGCAATCAATACGTAGTGGGTTCCGTTCCTATCGCAGAGAAACGGTCACTCACCAACGAGGTCCTCTCACTGGTGTAAGAATTGTATATGAGCTACTGGTCCTGTTGCACAACGAGGATTGTAGCCAACGGGCAACAGTTTGGAGTGGATATAGAAACACTGTACTGCAAATTCCAAACCTTGGAAAGAGAACGGTCGTTTGCAGTGGGCCTCCATTAACTAAGGAAGGTAAGATATCGGTATACCCAACGGAGAAATATTTAACACTCCAAGCTCCACACCAGGCGAGAGAAGGGGTCACTTGGGGAATCCCTCGATGCTAAAAGGAAATTATTTATTAAGAAAAATAACGTGTTTAAAACAATAGTTCGATTGTTCCGGAAAGCAATACAACCACTATTTGAATCGATCTGATTAATGCATATTCCGGAAGTCATTACATGGAAGAATGCGTTTTAAGGAGTTACAATATGATTGAGGTTTTTGATGCTTCCATGTCTGAGACTCAGATATGCAACTGTATGATTTCATTGCTTCCTAGTGATATTCAAAGAGTTCTGGTAGTCTATCCTGAGTTAACGTTAGAAAGAATGCTCTAAAAATACCCCAGAAAATATTGAGAAGATCTCGTATTTTCCAGGAAATTACTATCAAGCATAAGGAACAAAAGAACCCTCCAAGCCAATGCCAGTGAATCAAGTATGAGTGGAGGATAAGGAAGAAAAATTTGAGTATTCGAAACCCACTCAGGAGAAGAAATGGCGGAATAAGAGAAAGTGGAAAATATGAAAGGCCAAGAATCTCCAAAAGAATTTGATCAAGATGAAGACAGTAAAGACATGGAGCATAATTATGTTCTCCGAACGAGTCGGAAACGTCAGAGGAGGCGAAAGGAGTTACAGTCCTAGGGGCAAATATTGTTACAGGGATGGTTCTCCGGAGTATAGGAAACGTTACCGCCGAAGAAAATCACTGAGTCAGGAAAGAGACTGAAACGATTTTGACTCAATGTAATATAAGCTAAATGTATATAATGATTTCAGTGGCAAGTGTGTTCCAACAAATGAATTATTCTTGATAAAATGTGAGAGCAACTCAGGATGTTATATGCAGGCATGATGAAGATGGAAGTCTACTTGTCGGGCAAGATGATTTTGAGAAGACCTGAGGTTAGAAAAGGAATGGACGAAATCTCCCTAGTGAAATGCCCAATAACGATAATGAAGGTAAACTGTCGAGGAAGAAGCCAATTGCTGATGAAGGAATTAACCCTTTCCTTGAGGAAAGTTGGAGAGAGGAAGTTGAGAAATAATTGGAACCAGTTACAAGGAAGAGATATCATGTAGTGGTAGGAACAGTGGGAGTTCTACGGTTGGTAACTGATAAGGAAGACTCGCCTCGAGGTCTTTAGTGTAGGCAGCATGGTGTGGTAAATGTATCCTTGTTGGTTATAGAGGTACACCTTAGGATTAATGTCTTATTGCTCCTATTGCATTGTTGGGGTTTCATTTTACATTTGATCCAAAAGGAGAGTCAGTAGCGAGGTGGATTGTTCAAGATTGTTGACTAAGATTGAGATATCTCGTCGTTATGGAAAAAACAAAGTTATGGGAAGTTTTCTTAAAAAGTCAGATTTATGGCAACTGTTTAGAAAATTCTTCTAGTCTAACGATGTTGGTCTCGGTCGAAGTTCCAAATTCTAATAGTTATGCTTTACTCTCTCTCATCATGACGCAGTACTGTAGGAATGATGCTATCTATTGTGGTCCTGCGAGTTGTCCAGTTGCGGTAGTCGAGCTGAATGAAGTCTCTTTCAGCTGTTTTCTCTGTTGCAAGGATGTTTACGGTGAGGATTATATGTTGACTAGGAGTGAGTGTTGCTAATATGTGATGTTATAATAGCTGTTTAATATTTGTGTCATATAAATGGTTACATAATAGTAGTGTTGTAGTGTAGAAGGTGATGTTTGAGTATAGTAGGTGAAATTTATGAAAGTATGTGAAAAGGTATCTAAGTGTAAATAAAAGAAGCGGCGCGAACTTCTTAAACATTTAGAACACCAAATGTGACTGAGAGCATTTCCCTCGTCAGCCACACATAAACAATTAATTTCATATTTTAAAAAAGTATGAGATGCATTAAAAGTCATGAAGTGAAATACTCTGTACTCTTGGCTAATTCCAAACAAGAACTTTAGATCGCTATGCAATCGTCGAAAGTACGTTTGTAACTTTCAACAGAAGATAGAAAAATATAATTTTACTCGTTAACTCTTGTTTTTCCGTGGAATCATCTATGAAAAGTAAACAGAGAAGTGTGTGTACTCACCCGTCATATAAATTGTTACATGTATGACAGCAAATGAAACTTGTGAATTGGTGTGAGAAGCTGCAAGCCAGCTCATGTGCAGGAAGGGTATCAGGTTTTGTTCTCCACGGTTAAGTCATTTTAACGAGTTATCTATAGGCAAGTGAAAGAATATTGCTCTTCAAGTTTTTCTTCTGAAAACAAATATTTGAATATATTTTCTATGATATTTCCTTATTTGAGCCAAAAGTAGTGAAGAATATCGCATAAGTGATGACCAAATGTATATTGACACAATAAGTAGTTCGTGTCTACTAAGGGTCACGTCAGCATGTTTCCAATGTAGTATTTAATTCGTTGTTGTGTGCTCTTGGAAACATGTTCTAAAATTAGTGCACAACACATGAGAAATAATATATATTGAGAACGAAGTGAGTGATAAACACTTGAACAGTACCCAATAAACCTAGTGTGACAAACTGCAAGGGAGATATCATTGCAGCCTATGGTAATGTTGCAATTTCATGTGAATATGTTACTTTATTTACCTCAATATAACTGTTTCTTCGGAAGTCCCATGTGTTGGGTCATCGTGATGTAGGTGGACTATACAGCGTTGGGAGCAGGTTTACTGTTTGCAGGTCTGGAGTTTTGAACGACGGCACGTTGAACTAAACATGACCAGGATCATTGATAGCAGGGGCTTGATGTTATGGAAGCCGGGGTCACTTTTAGCCCCAAACATCTTTAGAAGAAGTTTCCAGTCCAGGAGTTATAAACGTCGGCCCATTGAACCATAGCACAACAAGGAAACAGTATACATGGCTTATTGCTACGTTCTCCATGGTTTGACATGACACCACCAAAACGAGAAAATAGGTGGAATGCCTCATATATGGGAGAAGGAGTAACAAAGGTGTTAATAAATGGTGAAAGCAAGTTAAGAAAACGAATTTAAATATCGACGATAAAAACGTAAATAAATGAAAAAAGTTATGGGCTTCAGGGATATAGGGAGGAAGAAAGTATGGGCCAGGGTCGCAGGTGACGGTACCAACGCGGTAGTAAGAGCGAATTATCTGTCAACGTACGCGACACAACGTTGTAATGATGCGTGAGTCCGGGTAGAATAAAGAGAAAGGAAAACAAATTAACATTTCGTATCTCTCTAAGTTTGAGTAATGTCTTGTTCGGTAAAAGGAAACAATGATAGAAGCTAAGGATCACAAATTTTCGTCTAATCGCTTGATCCACATGCTAGGCAGCGGCGATAAGAAATATTCTTTTCATTCTGCACAGGTTCAGGACTGAAAACGAAAAATAGCCAAATAATCATGCGAAAAGTCTACGAGGTTTCCTCCGGTACACGGAAACACGAAATACTAAAATTCTTAGACGCCTCCTTGGAATGTTTATGTTCGTCAAATCGAAATGAACTTATCATGTACTTGGAATTAAGGAAGTCAATGCTACTGCAAAGATAAGAAAATGTAGCAATTATTATTGGTAGTAGTGGTGGTAAAACTTTGATAAACTTTATTTTTATATGAGTCAGTCTGGTAACTTTGGACTTTGGCCGGTCACGATTCGCAATTAGCTGTTCTAATCCACACCTACGCCCCTGCCGAGATTTGAACTCGGGATCTACGAGCTGATGGAATATCGCCGCAGACTGGTCGTCCACCCGGGCGGTTTGTGGTGGTGGTGGTAGGTTAGCTACTACGTGCGTTTAGTATAACAGGGATTAAACGTGGGACTAGTGACCAAAACGACATATATTAGTATATGTCGATAGTTGAACCTGTCACCAACTGCACTGTCCACTGTCTACTGTCCTCCAGTACATTGTTGAAGGATCTCCTTATTTGTCTTCAGGTACAGTTGAAACATGGTCCACAGATCGGCTCCTGGATTGGAACGTGAAGTCTCGTGAAGCGTTGCTTTAACCATTCATCTACAAAGAAATCAGTTGAGAAAAATATATGGAACAACCCAAAAATGGATTATGATAACATAGACATAATTTTTATTACAGAACGGTTGTAATCAGGTAGCATCGCCAATTTTTCCGTATCACTTGTTATTTTTCCATTATACAGATTTTTTTCGAGAAAAACAAAATTTACCATGGCATAATACCAACACGGAAAATACAATCACAAAGAAACTATTTATGTACCAGGATTACTGACATCTTCCCTAGTTTGAAGATGGAATCAAAATAGCATGACTATAACATTATCGCATGCAACTCGAATTATATGTTACAAAAACATACGCATCTAAAGGTTACAATTAGTCAGCACCCTCTCCCTCCTTTCCTATAAAACAGACTATAAACACAAAACACCGCAACTGGGGTCAGTTAGCAATATCTATACCCTAGTGATCTCTACGTAACGATAATGGATTGGCCGGTTTGTGTCAATAGATAGACGGTAGATCAATAATTTAACCTCGATCGCCCACTTCCGGTCTAAATCAACAGGGACCAAATTATCAGTTCTAATTTAGTTTTGACGCATGTTTTCGCTGTGCGATCGGTTCTGTGTTTCCTAAGTCTTAATGTCTTGGCGATTTTCAGGAATACTTGTGTTGCTTGCGAGCAGATATTTCAAACACATGGATTATTACATGTTCTACGTGTTATACACGCTTTAATTGGCTTTTCACCAAAATCGCTAGCAAGCAACCAAGGAAAGCAACCCTTATGCATATACTGAACTGTGATTATAATAATAATAAATACGGTAAACAATGTTAACGTGTTGTGTAATTAATTAAGACAGTTAGAAACGGGACGCACAGAAAACAAATATGTTAAAATGTGATCCAGATTTATTTAGAATGAAAATGGATAATTGAGCTGGCTTCCCCTTGGTTTAAATATTAATTATAATTTTAACAGCATCGATCAGTCCAGTACGGCTGTTAGATAGAGGGCAAAGTTTAATTTACAAGACATGGATAAAAAGAATTGTAGCTAGCGATTTCTTCATTCCTTACTCTCATATATATTTTTGAACTAGCTTTTTATATTCTAAGGAATTATCGATTCGTGCTTTTCTGTGTTGTGAGTGTCGATTCGTAATTGTCTGCTTTCGAGTTGGGATCGAGAGCACAGAGAGTGAATGTTAAAGATCATGTGCATCGTGGATACGGAAAAAATAATCGAACCTGAATTTTACGTAACCCGTCTTTGCTCTCTATAACTTGCTCTACGTTATGTCCGTATTGTCAGTCTTGTTATTTGTAAAACGAAATGACGCCATTTGTCACTGAGATTGTTGCCATTACACGTTCTTAAGAAGTTTTCATAATGCGCAGTGTTTTCTGATTTGCTGCGATTTATATCGGCGTCAGCCCAAATGACCAATCACGCATAAGACAAAAAAATGTTCAAGAAAGCGAAATATGCTTGCTTCCTTTCACGTTACCGAGTGCCAGTCCAGATGAACAAATTTGAAAGGGCTCTTTCGTTTTGTCAGGTAATTGCAGTGTTTGGTGTTTAGCGAGGGATAGTTGGCATTTCCCCCTCTCTAGAAAAATCTTCTATAGCTCGGTTTTCTGAAATATGTACCAAGGAACGGATATAAAATACGGTATTCTACGTTCGAAGAAAAAATCCCCTCTTCCTGGAAATTGTACACTTCGAATAAAAAAAATGCTACAACAAGCGCCGTGCAGCTAAGCAACCAAATTGGCACAGTCTTATCAAATAATCGAGTCAGACAAATGAGAGAGAGATAAAATAGGAGAGAGGAGGAGAAGAAGAACAAGAAGAAACGGAAGAGGTAAAGAAAATATATGGATTTCAAACGTGGTAAACAAATTAAGTCCAATTCCCACAAATCTAACAGCAAGATAGAAGTGATGTTTTGATTTTATATTTGTTCAAAACTATTCCAATATATAATGGGTGCTTCAAAAATTTATTAAGGACAATGTAAAGCCCAGATGTACGACAAGAGATGGCAGCACTAGTGCCCTATATGTCTAATGTACTTTTATCTTTGCACGAAATTTCAGTGCTGCTACTACAAATTCAAACCTTGAGATATCAAAGTTGCTGGGAACAAAGTTCATAACCAATGGCAGAATTCTAAACGTGCCGATTGTTTAGTTACTGCTTATTCATTGTTGAAAGTGCCTCATCGTTATATGGTTACCACCAGGGTTAAGAGCACCCGCTCACACTGGCAAAGATCTCAAAACGAGATGTTGTAATAGAACTGAGGGTAGCAAGACAAGGTTCCCAACACGGGAAGCAGACACCACCACGCACCTAAGGTCCGCTCAGGAGAAAAATGAAACACCGATTCGAAAAGTATATATTCCATTCCGTTTATAATGTGCAGCAAGCAATGAGCGGTATAACGTGGGAAATATATGTACAAAATCGGCAACGGAACCGAGGACTGCATTATCAGCTCAAAGTGTACGTTAAAACGGTATCGTAAACCCGGGTTTTTGGTGATGGAAAGCAAAGTTACGAAAGCTACAATCCTTCCGGTGAAGTACGACAATAATGGTATTAAATGAAACAGTAGCAAACAAAAACAAAAGAAATACGAGAGCGTTGAAACACCATCAAACATTTAAAAAACAGTACATTTACGGACCAAAGTTGTGACTCCTTTCTTTAGATAATAGTTCCCAAAGTAGTAGAGGTGCCCCTCCGACGTTTCATAATTTCCATTGGGATACAAAATAATCACTCTTTTGGATAAAACGAGGAAACTATACAATTTGGTAAGATCTTTGGACGTAGTACGTTTGTTCTGTTTGTTTTGGTTGCTAATGAAAACAGTTTTAGGTTCAAATACCTAATGGTATAGATACCTAAAATACCTAAGGTACCAAATACCTAATGATAAAAATATAGAAAAAGCTGTTCCAAAAACGTACATCATGGTATCATGCATATCTCTGCAAGTCAACAAACAAGTGCAAGCTGACTTTATAGTTATATTCGCAATGAGAAAACCAGGTATAGGCATGCGGGAAAACTCGAGTTTATAGCTGTACAAATTAAAAAAAAAATATAGTGACATCTACACACAAAACATCCACTTTACAATGTAGTATTGTACTATTGGTATAAACTGCATTACATACGGTACCCAGCTGGTGTTGCATATTATCGATGCATAAACCTAGTTTTGCGCATATAAAAATAAAAGATTAAGAAAAATAGAAATACACGTCCTGTCAATCGTGACTGAATACGTCTGTTTAAGATTAGAAAAGAGGACATTCCAAATGCTAATTAATCATTATAGACCTGAATTGTAGGTAATGGCAGCTAGGCTGAAACAGGTCACTATTTTGAGCTTTTGGGGAATGGCCATATCACTTTGCGTTAATATTGTAGGAGTAAGTAGTATTTATGTATTATTCCGTAAGTGATATAACACGCAATTTACTCACATGACACTGACATAAATAAAAGAAGTCATCTAATTGTGGCACAATATAAACAATGAAAGCAGTAATGGAAAACTGTTGGACAAGCCATAAAAATAAGACATCCTTTCTTCTCCTGTTAGAAGGACGTAAAAAAATGATAAACTGTAGGTAAGATCAATCGGGTAAAACGAAACAAAACAAATATACTTGTAAGGTGAAAAATGGTAATGCCGCGGTTACCGTGCGCTATCTAAACCAAAAGACAACCTAACCAATGCATACACCTACAACCTCAGCCAAAAGAACGTCGGATGACCGTAGTAGGGAAAAGGCTCATATTTTAATTGAAAAGAGAAAGCGTAACGTTGTGAAACAAACTATTCACACGCAAGTGTAAACCGAACACAAATACACAGCAAGCGCTAGTTGACACAATTCGTAACCAACACCGGAAATACGGAGGGTAGCCGCGCAAGGGGATGTGTAACCAGCAACACTACAGTCACCAATGAAAGGGGTCAGTAATAGTAGATAATGTAGCGGAACACTAAATAAAGATGGTGCACAATGGAAACACCAAGAGAATGAGTAGCAATGGTGAACAATGTGACCAGTTGGTACGGTCATTAGAGGTAGGCGCCAAAGGCGGAGAAAGGGTACTGGTAAAGGGGCTATGGGTACAAAGCAACGGGTACCTACGGTAAACGTGCCCACGCACGTAGAGTCATGGGGATATATGCACGGGAGGAATGGAATACGTACCAGTGGGCCAACACACAATGGTGGACTTCGAACCAGCAGATGAACGAGCGCTTGTAGCTGCAGCTGAGGCAGTGGAATAAAAGGCGGCAGCACTACAATTCACCCCGACGAATAAGGTACATCTTCATAATGCAGTCAACGCCATAGAGGCCGCAATGACCGCCACCCGCTACTTCAAATGTTCTGAAAGATGGGTGGACAGTGAGTGCATATAGCGTTGTATTAATCTCTGGGTGCCTCGCTATCCGAGCCTATGATCCGGTTACATTTACCTACGTCAGAGCCAGCGTGACCATCTGTGTACACGGTTTATCAGTGGGAAATGGCTTGTACATAGTGTAGAAGAAGCCAACTGTACATTTATCCAGGATACAATAGACATTGTGAAGGATCCGAGAACGCTGGAGGAACTATTTAAAATGCAAGTAGATGCGCATTACGATGCTGCGTTTATGAAAAAAAAATGAGCTGGGGCTACGCCGCATCGTTAACAACGAAATTGACAAACTGAAAGTTATATTCCTGGGTAAAGGCACACGAGAGGAATACGGGGATAACGATCCGCCGTCCACCAGCAAGCAGTCATCATTAAGTGCCACAACTCACTCCGCCCCGCACCTTCATAGGAGAAAGCAGTCACCAGAAAGTGCTACAACTCACCCCCAGTACGCCTCTCCATAGGAGAAACCAGTGTGTGCTACGTACGTAAGGAAAGGCTGTCGATGACGTTGTGCGCGGAGTAGTGACCTCATGGGTGATTACAAGTTACAAACGTTGGTGATACCGGAAGTGATAGTATAGCAGGATGAATCAAGGCAGAGAGTTGTGGGAAGACGATAGCTGGTCCGAGAGTTATTTTATGGAGGCAGTGAAACAACTTGAGCAAACGCTAGGCTGCTGTGCTGCAGAACGGTGTGTGTCGATGAAAGCGAGGAACAGTGCGGGGGAAAACAAACCGACATACGAATACAATTTATGACACCCCTTCGCTATCCGTGTCAATGTCGATCAAACATAATCGAGCAGCTGTGTTTCCGTGAAGAAGAAGAAGAAGTAGAAGAAGAAGAAGAAACTATCTAAAGATACAAGCAGGAGAAGGAGATTGAAGAACTGAGAGTGAAAGCAGCATATTTAGAAGGGAGAGTAGAAGAATTAGTGAAAAACCAGGAAAAGCTAGGAAAAGAAAATGGAAGATTAAGGGAAATTGAAATCAAGATGGTTAGCTGGCAAACCAAAGTAGAAGAAAGAGACCAGGAGGTGGACAAGCTAGAAAAGATGGTCAGCGAATTGAAGAAAGAAGCCATTGATGGCAGTATAAGGATAAAAGAGTTGGAAGTAACCCTTAATGAAGCAAACAGAAACAGATTGGAAACAGACGAAAAATTACATCAGCAGGAGGAGGAAATACGCAGAGTATATACAGAAAACGGTAGCCTGAAGGCGATTAAAGAAACAGCAGCATCAACATCGGTTGTCAGTTTTGCGGATGTCCTTAAGAAGACGTCAAGGTTCCAGAAAAAAACAAAATTATAGAATCTACCAAGAGGAACACAAGATCTACAATCATGATCAAACCAAAGCAAAGCGAAACACTTAAGGATACCAGGATGCGTATTACCAAATCAATTAACAGGAACGATAAGATCAATTTTCAAATGGTTCAAACGAAAACAGCTATAATTCTTCAGATGGCATCAACAGATGATGAAGAGAGATTACTAAATCACCCGACATGAAACATAAGTTTAAGATGACAAACGAGAGCGAAAAACGAAATCCCTTGATGATTATTTATGGTATCCCTAAGGAGATGAAGGAAGCAGAGGTAATGGAAGAGTTGCTGGTGAGGAAATTCAGGAGATTACTGACGAACAAAAAAACTAATTAAGCCATGGTTCAAGACGGGGCCTAGGAACCAAGATCGTTATCATCTGGTAATAGAGGTGCCAAACAAGTTAGGCAGCTACTACTGCAGAATCCTAAAATATATATAGGATATGAAGTAACTAACATCAAGGGCTACCTAGTACTAACGATTTGCCTAAAATGTTTTGATTATGACCATATTGCCAACCATTGTAGGAACGACTCAAGGTGTGGAACGTGCGGAGAAAAGGGTCACGTAAGAAATGATTGCAACGAGAAAGAGAAAAAAGTGTGCGTTCCGTGTTTCTCTAGAGGTAAGGAGTGTGGGGGTAAGCAATAGGACTGTGCACAGTATAAACTAAGCTTGCAAAAATTGATTGACAGGTTTGATTATGGAAGTTAGACATAATCAAGCAGAGGACTTGGATAAGAAATACAAGAAAAAGCTCTCCCCAAACAAAAAAGGAATCTCAATCGATTAATGGATTATAATAGAAGTAAAAAATTGAAATTATAAATAATTGGCCATTAAGTAGTTATACTAAAACTACCGATAAATACCTCTACGTAATATCTGGACACATACATTTTGAGGAGAATAATCATATTGTACTACATTTCATAAACCCGAGCCTAACAATATTTCCGCGAGGATTTGCGCAAATGGTGGCCTTATCATATGATGATTTTGACCTTAATAAAATGGAGCATGAAATTATTCATCTTGAAAATAACACTCTTAAATCTCTACTTTTCAAAAAACAGGTATGGATATCGATTTATGCACGTTGAATCAAGTAGAGATGACTTCCTGAAGGACATGGTTCTAACACTGGAGTTGTTGTCAGAACTAGAGGGAAATATAAGGAAGAAGATTATAGTACCAGCAGTAGGTATGGGTTTATGGAAAGCAGATCCGTATGCAGTTCTGAAGAAAATAAAGGAATTTGAAAATAAAATTCTGCACATAGGAATAGAAATGATTATAAGTGATCAAAACTTCTTCAGAACTATTTCAAAGACACTAGAAGACTTAGAAGCAGTGGAACAAGAAGAACAAAAAGAGGAAAATATTGATACATCGTCAAATATGGATCTGGAAATAGAAAAAAATAAAGAAGTAAATGAAGAAAACAAAGACGAATTAGCAGATGTAATCAATGAGAAAAGAGAAACCAAACAAACAAATACGAAAAAGAAAAGAAGAACCTGGAAATCCTGGATACCAAAACTTTATAAGAAGAAAAATGGAAAGCAACCAACTACTGAACAGGAAGAAGAGGTGATAGAACAAACAATATATCCAGGCCCTCAGGAAACATAAAGAAAACAGACTAGATGACCAGCTGGTAGAAGAAGCAAAAAGAAGCAAACTTAACTTTGACCCGAAAATACTCTATGAAAACCTTAATTTAAACTATATTCTAACCAGGCTTGAGGAGCCACAAACTCTGACGGCGGCCTTAAGAGTGATAATAAGAAGTTACCATCTCAATGGAAAAACCGTAACGTTCCCGTTGATCGAAGAGGTGGACAAAATTAATCTGAGGTCCAATGGCATCATCACTGACCCACAAGACCTGTTAGCGTTTATTCACAAAGTTTTTGAGAGGAGGGAGGAATCTTTCGAACTGAATAACGTGTATAGGCAGTTCATTATGGCGTACAGAAGGATTGCATTTAATCCACTAGAGAAGTTCCCAGCATGCTCTGTCCACACACGACAGCCATAGTTATGTTCAAGATAGTACAAGTGAATCTGGATAGATCAAAACTCGCAACAGCAGAAATTAGACACTATTGTAAGAAGGAAAGTGTGGACGTGGCATGATTCCAAGAACCATACATATTTAAAGGGAAATTTGTTAATATGCCAGTTAGCGTCGTAGCGATACTGCCTAATGATCCAACTCCCATGGTAGCAGTTGTAATATTCAACAGGAACATAGATGCTTTAACACATTTAAGATATGCATATAAATGGACCCTGTGTGTGGATGTTTCCAGGGTAAATTATAAAGTAACCATAGTGAATATTTATTGTCAGTTTTCCCTCGCGAGACACGTTTTTGTACAGGAAATAGATAATATAATGAATGGAATGCAAATGAATAATACCATAATTTTGGTCGACTTTAATGCTAAGTCTCCGCTCTGGCACTGCACAAACCCGGACGATAATGGTAAGAAGTTCGAGGAGTTGATTGAACAGCACAATCTTACTGTTATAAACAGAGAAGGTCAACCACTTACGTATATGGGCAGGGCTGGAGCGGGGTCTAATATTGACGTAACTTTGGCAAAGGGAAATATATGTAATCGTATATGTAACTGGTCCGTGGACGGGCACGCGACTTCTAGTGCCCACAACGTCGTCCGCTTTGACGTGAATGACGAAGAAGACAAATTAAATCACGAAATATCCAACGAGGATAGTAAATTCAACTATAACATAAATAAATTAAACAAGAAACAATTCATAGATAATCTTGTATTACCACAAATTAACTGAAATTGTGACCTTCAAAGACTCACCCTGGAGCTTGAGGAAGCAATTTGGAGAGCAATAGAAAATTCAACACTTAAGAAAAAACAGACAAATGATAAAAGAAAGCCTTTTTTGGACGGAGAATCTGAACAGATTGAAGAGGAAGATGAAAGCTAGCAGGAAGAGCTACAGGGAAACCGGGGATCACGCACTGAGATCAGCAAGATTACAGACGTATACTAGAATAAAGCAACAATTTGAAACGGAATTAAAAGAAATTAAGAAGAAGACCTGGAGTAAGTTTATTGAAGAAAATCTACAACAAGACCTCTGGGGCATGCGATATAAGATAATTATGTCCAAGATTAAAACAAAGAGTGCTATGAATACCCTCAATTACGATTCAGGACAATTTACCACAAATTGGAAAGACACCATAGAATTGTTTGATCAGAACTTATTTCCAGACGACTGAATAGAGGATGATAATGAAGACAACACAAGGATAAGGAATAAAGCCAAAGAAGTCCCAAGCAATGAAAATGATAACCCCGATGGCCTGCTTGTGACTAATGATCAGGTGATGTAAGCTTTAAAGAAATTAAAACTACGGAAGGCCCCAGGACCAGATCAGATAAAAAATGAAATTTTTAGAAATAATGTAGATATATGTACCCCTTATTTAACCAGATTATTTAATGAATGTATAGAACAGTCAATCTTTCCGAAACCATGGAAGGTAGCAAATTTGGTAATCTTCTTGAAAAATGAGGACAAAGATAAACTTAATCCAAAATCTTATAGACGTATATGCCTCTTGAATACAATAAGCAAATTTTTTTAAAAAGAAATATTGGCTATAAAATAAATAAAAAAATAGATAACCTGGATAACTGCAAATTACAGTACGGCTTTCGCCCAAAAAAATCTACAGAGGATGCTATCAACGAATTGTGTAGTAACATATATGCTTTACGAGACGAAACCTGTAAATATGTAATTGGAATTTTCTTAGACATGATGGGAGCATTTGACAACTTATGGTGGCCCTCACTGTTAGAAGAAATAAGAAAGCTTAAAATCAACAGCAGACTATGGAAGTTAATACAAAATTACTTTCAGGATCGAAAATTAGAAGTAGATAGAGCGGACGGAGTTGTGGTTAAGACTACTACAAGAGGATGCCCACAGGGCTCGCTGCTGGATCCGATCTTTTGAGACCTAGTATTTCAGCCGTGCTTGGAGGTATTGAATGGAATGCAGCAAGTAGAGAGGGTGGTGGGATACGCGGACGACCTAGTAGTGGTGATCAAGGAAAACAGTCGATTGGATATTCAAACAAAAGCAAACGAGGTAATAGAAATGATGACATCATGGCGTAAAGCAAACAAATTAACAATATCCTCCGAAAAAACGAAATATGTGTTATTCAAAGGAAAACTAATTTACAATAGAGGACCTATAATTAAAGTAAATGGTAAAACAATTAAATGAGAGAAGTATCTAAAATACTTAGGACTAATTCTGGATGAAAAACTTGACTTCAGAATACACACAAGTATAACAAAAAATAAGGCATTAAAAATTCCATACAAATTGGTTAACATAGCAGTAAACAATCTAAAAATACCGATAAAATTAATACGTTTTTACCATGATGTCATCATAAGAGCAATAGTGGGATACGCTGCTAGCGTATGGTGCCATAGACTCGATAATAAAAGGCAAAAACAGTTTATAGACAGAGCTCAACGGCAAATACTTTTACGATTGTCTAGCGCATATAGGACGACATCCGTCGAGGCACTCCAGATCGCGCTGGCGGTCCCCCAACTATATCTCCAGGTTGAGAAGATGGGGGCCATGTACTGGATCAAAAAAAGAAATTCAGGATAAAGTCGTTAACATCCTACATAGACCAGCTGAGACTAAAGCTAAAGTCAACTTAGCTATAAACAGTGCGTGGCAGGAATTGTGGAATACAACAGAAAAAGGAAGAAGACTGTACTCCATTTTT
>JAGDQP010041708.1:0-16802 GCA_022664845.1 Lepisma saccharinum | reverse complement strand
GACACAAGCCGCGAACCTTTCGAATGACAAGGGAGCGCTCTTCATTAAGACTCTGCGCCAATAAGAGTAATTGCAACACAGAGCGTTTCGGATATATCTTTCTCAGAGGTTTCAGATTTTAGGCTCCACTAGTGGAGAAACTATAAGGCATCAGAACCTAAAATTTACACCTTGCACTCGACTTTTGAAACCCTCTCATAGCAACCGGGTCTCACTCAGAATAAGGAATATCAGATTCAGTTACATTACTACTAAGAAACTTAGCACACGTGGAAACACTTAGCCAAAGCTCTTTATTTAACAGGGAATCTCTTCTAAAGTTCAAAATATTGCTACATTTGTATTAACGTTATGGTTGAACTGCACAAGCAGCAAATAGACCGCGAAAACATTTTCCATATTACAGAAAATTATTTTAAAATAAGATCTGAATAATATTTTTCTAAGAAAATACTTTTTACGATGTGTTCTATATCTTTTAAAAATAATTTGAAAAACTCCTGAAATTCACCACTTGACAACATATTTTGATAACTATTTGAAAGCAATTTTAATACAGAGAAAGGTGATTTTGTTGAAATAATTTTGAAACTAACGTTAAAAATTATTTCGTAGTTTTGTTTTTCAAAAATCGTGTTATTTGATTTTCTTTTTTAAGTCTTACTGGGTATTTGGAAAATAAGTTTAAAGCATTTCTAAAATAATATGATATAGGCCTGTTCTTACTGCTTAGAAACAGTTTCCATTATTTGTTAGTAAAGTATGATAATTAGAACGGTAGATTATTTGATAGATGCGCTGAAATAACATACACAGTCTGATTTGTAAATTTTGCAGTAGTGGGTCGTATAGCTGCCAAAGGGTGTTTAAAATTTAAATTATCTTCCTTTTTTATGCAAAATTCATGACGTTTATATATTATCATAATTATCGGATTCTAAAGAAGTCTAAAAGAGAATAACGCTACAGTTCATCTATTATCTTGACAGAAAGATAGGCATTTTACAAGACTCAATTGCTGAGCTTACTGACAAGAATTTAAGGAGAGTATTTCCATAGACCTCATAACAGATAGGCTTATAATGCTTCCCCATTTCTGGCTGCGCTAAAACTAATAGAGTTTTGTTCAGAGCACGTGATTTTAAAGCCATCCGCTAGGTAGCTCTGCCATACATGTCATATTCTACTATGAGGTCTATGGGAGAGCTACCTAGCGGATGGCTTCAAAATCACGTGCTCTGAACAAAACTCCATTAGTTTTAGCGCACCCAGAAATGGGGAAGCTTGATAAGTTTATCTATTATGAGGTCTATGGTATTTCTGACAGTGAGACTCACTCGACCATGACGTATACAAGCTGACGTAACTCGATTACCCATAATCACCTTCAGTTCAAGTAACGGCTGCCGCATCTTTATCTATACAAATTTATTGAAAGTTCTCAAATATACAGTTTGGAAAAAAACAGCGAGAAGACAACTGGTTTCGATCTTGCGACCTTCAGCGCAGAACTCAAGCACCTAGACCACTACACTATAGAGGCATTGCTTTCCTGATTTACTTTCCGAATATATCTTTCTGCTCGATGAACATGCCTGGGTGTAGCGCCTGGCTAGGAGAGAAATACATTCTACTTGGTTGCATAATGCAGACCATCAAATTTGCAGGTCGTATTACTAAAGCGAGGGTGTTTTCCATTGTACGACACTTGATTACTAGTAGCTGTTCGTCGCAGAATGGAGGACGAAGGGTCATGCCGTAAAATCCTAGGTAATAAAATGGCCGCTCATTTCGAAACTTTATTTTAGAATGGATTTTGTAACTTCTAAGATAGTAACGGCATGTGCGTTTTTGCTGCAATTCCTATTAAAGGTTATAAAGAGAATATTGTTCAATCCTGAAGCCGAATCAATGCAACCAAAAGTATTGGAGAGTCAACATTTAGTCGTGAGCTACTGTTTAAAAAAAATCTCCAAGAAAATATAGTACGTCAAAAAACATATTTAATAAAAGTTCTGGATGTGGTTGTTAAGCCCATTTAGCATCAAGTTAGCCTAGTTATGCGCTTACCTCAATAAGAGTATCCAACACTTCCATCTTCTCGTCCATCACTTCTTTCAACTAATGAGAGACAAAGGAGAAGTCCAATTTTGTAAAATCATTTGAAAACACATATCTTATTTATGCGAAGTAGAAGCACATGCAAACTTTTTCTTCTAGAACATAGTCAGGGTGGATTTGCTCTTGAAATTTCCATAACTCATCTAATGCTAAGCGTCACTGAAATTAAATAATATGTGAAATTACTAGTGCAGTGAAATACAAATTAATTTATAGATATTAATAAAAATATTTTTATCTGAACGGAAATCACTACAACTAAATAATTTCATATCATACTCTGAGGCTAAGCCACTACACAGATAGCACAGTAACCTTGCAGATAATTTGGCATTACAAATTAACAAATTTTCTAAAATTTTGCAGGGAACTAGGCAGTTGACGGATGTCAGATTTGCTATAAATTTTCTACATCAAACTTGTTACAGACGTTGTTTTTAAAAACGACGGTAGACAAGCATTGAGTATTGAGTAGACAAAGGAATCGAACACACAATCCACAGAATTCTTTCTTGTGCAGTAGTTCAACATTTTGCCAGTTTTCTTCGCTTCAATGAAGTACATTCTACCTGCTCTTTTATGTTAAGCAGAGAGATTGAGAAATAAATGGATGCGTGCATTTTTAAATCGATACTTGGAAGTTTATTGGTCCTGCGTTAAAGTTAAAGAAAAATCTGATTCAAGATTTTTGGCAAGCGGTTCATAGTTAAAGTCGCATACATTTATAAAAAGAATGGTTGCTAGTTTGCCAGACAGTACGCTAATTTATACCAATTATCGGTTATCATTGATTTCCCTTACAGTGATAAATTAACACTGATTTATCTAACTGGATTATTATCTGGAACGCTGGACTTCCCCCAAAATTCTTTTTAAAACAACTACGAGGGGCGATCCATATTGATTTACAATTTATTTTTTTTCTTTCAGGGTCCACCATTGAGCTCGCCCTGAAAGTTGGAAGGAAGTAGTACTTAGGTTTGCCTTCAAGAACAATACAGAGACGTGTAATCCCTTCTCCCTGCAGAACATTTCACCAACAGCTGTAAGTACGTGAGCGGACAACATGGAATGAGATCAGCAAGGACAGCGCTGGACAACGTGGTTTCTGTGGAAAGAGGGTGTACAGACTGCGGAAATTTACAGGCGACTGGTGGCAGTGTGTGGAGAGTGCGCACCGTCACGCAAAACCGTATACAACTGGGTGGACGGCTGGAAAAGGGTCGTACATCAACGGCAAAGAGAACCAGTTCTGGAAGGTAAGTGACAACACCAGTGAACAGTTCAAGAGTGGAGCGGCTTATTCACAACAGGTGCATCACGTTCACGGAACTGGAGGCGGCCACACGACATGCCAGAAGCATTCTGTACCGCATAGTGTACGAACACCTTAAGATGGGTAAAGTGTCTGCCAGGTGCGTTCCCAAATCCCTGAATGCTGCACAAAGACAACAGTGCAAGGACGTGAGCAGTGATCTTCTGCAACGCTACAGCCAGGATCCAGAAGACTTCATGTCCAAACTCGTTACTGACGACGAGACTTGGCTGCACTACCATGAGCCAGAGACCAAAGTCCAATCAATGCAGTTGTGTACACAGTCATCCGTAGGCAAACGCATGGCAACAGTCTTCGGGGACAAGGATGGAATAATACTCATTGATTGGCTGGAACCCGGGATCACCATCAACAGCGAGTCATAGGTGACAACGCTTCGAAGTTTTCGCCGTGCAATTCAGGGGAAACGACCAGGAAAATGGGCGAAACGTGTACTTCTGCAACACGGTAACGCTCATCCTCACACCAGTCGGGCAACCACGACTGCCATTAACGAGCTGGGGGTTTCAGGTGCTGCCACACCCACCTTATTCTACTGAATTGGACCCTTCTGGTTACCACCTTTTCGGGGCAATGAAGAACCTCTGTGTGGACATCATTTCACCGACCTCCAGGAAGTACAAGACGCTGTCCGGACGGGGGTGCGACAGACTACGAAAAAGTGGTTCACAGAGGGTATACTAAAGTTGCCACATCGCGAACCCGCTCAGTTCGGTGCAGTATCGTTTCGGAGCCGTAACGTTTCGGCGCCAGAGCTTTACCAAAGAATCACACTGGGAAACTATTGTATTAAAGATGTAAAAACTTCGTCCATAAGATAAGAACAGATTCAGGGGCTATGTTCATGGAAGAGATGTAATGAGATATTTATACTTTAGTACGACCTTGAAAAACATAACATTTTTTCTCAATGATTTTAATTATGAAATGTTTTCTTTTTCGGCGGAAAACAAATTTATTTATTTATTTACAACATAAACGGGCTGAGCTATAGCAGGGATGTAACTAGGGAGGAGCAGCATTCAAGGGCGCTACTCGTAATTTCGTAATTTATTAGGCTATTTTATATCCAAGAAAATAAGTTTCATATTTAATTACAATGCATTCTGCATACTTTTGAACACTTTTATATATTAAAAAAAAGAACGTTTTCTTAAACGGCAAGGGTCGAGTTTCAAGTCCGACGGCGAAGTCGAGGTTGAACGACCATTTTATTATTCTCTCTATTTATATTACGAATGCAACCTACATCTCATTAGCACCCTTGTACACGAGAGAAACATCCTGTCCTCTTATGGCCCTTATGCAACTTTAGCTCAAACCGTGGAAACTTAAATAATGCTTCAAAACTTCGTCAGAAGCAGTCAAAAAAAATGACTTTATTGACGATTTTTTTCATCTCGAATATTCACTACTTAGCACATCTTATGCATTTCTTGTTTACGTTTAGCAAAAGTAAAGGTTGTTACGTTAAAAATGTACAAAAACTTTCTATTTACATTAGAAAAGCAATATATCTTATTAGCACCTTTGTACATGACAGACAAGTTCCAGCCACTTAAGTCGTTTAGGCATTTTTTGCTCAGACGTGCAAACTTAAATAATGCTTAAAAACTTTGTCAGAAGCAGTTAGGCAGAGTACAAGAAATAATGTTTTAAGAACTTCCTTCATCATCAAATGTCGTCAGGGGACCGTAAAAGATACATCACTATGTCACAAGGTATGTTACAACTTTCAGTTTTCCTCACTTTGGCGCCGAACTGAACTGGCGCTGAAACGGTAGCGCCGGAACGTAGCCTGCGCCAAAATGGTGGCGGCGAAACGGAGGCGCCGGAACATAGCGGACCCGCCACATCGATGGCGCAAGTATGTAGCTCTTAATGTAGACTATGTTGAAAAAGTGGATGTATCCGCCGAGGCATAAAGGTTCTTAAAAGTGTAAAAAAAAAAAAAAGTGTAAATCAATATGGAATGTCACTCGTATTTGTTCGATTTTATATTTACTCCCATTTCCTTCATTTCGAATTTTTCCACATTTTACACAATTTTCAAAATTGTTGGCATTTCCTGAAAATAAGTTAATTAATTAAAGTAAGATAAGTATTCCTTTAGTTGATTAAAAACGAAAATAAATAAATAAATGGCGTTACAGACCAAAAGGTCCTCATCCTCCCTAAACATCCGCGGTTGGTGGAACTGTGTCTACCTGAGTGATGGTTGTGTGGTTAGCACTGCACGTCATCTTGGCCACGAAAAGACGTAAAATGGGCTTTACAGACCCAGTGGTCATGACATGCTTATTCACGTGACTCCCCAGTTTGACTCACGGCGCTGGGTGGATGCCGAAAAGTGCGGTTTTTCAGCCGGGAACTGACCCAGAAAAACGCGGACGTGAGTCCAACGCTCTAACTACTAGAATATGGAGCCCGTCATTGTACACACCAAGTGGAAAAGCGCAAAATGTCATTGACCCAAGCAGTAAAGCATACACATCATTATGATTTTCCTGAACAAGTCGCTTGCAGGAAGTCAGCAAAACAGGCTTCAAAACTCTAAAACATCATCCATGGGTTTACTCAGTATCGAATTTCATCCTATATCAGTTCAATTACTTTTAGAAACTATCTTCATATCATTAAAAACGACTAAAATAGAAGATAGGGACGGTGTGATAGAACAGAAGACAGAGTGACCGACTTCAAACAATATGTTGTTTTTCATAAATCCTAGGTTCGAATCCCAATTCAAACACTGCAATTTTTCCGCCACAGATTTTCTGTTTAACAAGACAAGTTTCTGGCAAGTTTGGCGTGCAAAGTCTGTAGGAAATTTTTCACATGTCAACTAGGATGTTTTAAACAAGAATGTAGCCAGTTTGCAGCAATGCAACATTGACCTTTGTGAAAACTTGCACTGCCACACCGCGTACAAACTTACTACTAGTTCGGTTGCTTTCTGGGTAAGCTTACAACATATATTAATGAAGCTTAAATTTGGCCTACCCCAAAAAAATAATACAAAACTAATAATGCGCGAAAATATATTGTAGTACTAATTTGTAATATATCTGGAGCTACAAGAAAACTCAATTGAGTCTACATTACTTCAAACTGCAACTAACTATAAGACTGGATGTTAGATACATATAACAACAATAAAAATTACTGCCAAAATCTCGAAATATAAAATTGCCAAAAGGTTCCGGATATATAAATGTTTACCAAACGAATGCGTAAATATATAAATAGTTGTGAAAACGATGCAGAGATATATAAATGAGAACTTTGGATTATAAATTAGGAAACTGTTACATATTTTTCTTTTCAAAATAGCATACACTAAATGGGTAAGGTAGTAGAGCACAAAAGAAATTAAATTTCAATAAAACAGTAAAGATAAAATGAATTTTATGGGCGGTAACAGTTGCCGTGGTGAGAAAGTATTGATATAGAGTAACATTTGAATAGGTACATTTTACCGCCCATACACTTAATTTTATCTTATCTTATCGAGTAGATACAATATAAAAAACGGCTATTATAATCCACAGATCAAAATCCCACTCAAGTAGATTAACCGATGTCAAAACTTCATGGTCACTACGATACACTGATTTTTTTTTGAATTATTTTGCTATCGGAAGCTACAAATTTGAACCTTAATCACATTAAAATATTCATCTCTAAAGGTTCACCCCTGACTACTGTTAAGTCATGCAACCACTCATTTTCACAATAATTCCTTGCCGAATGGAATCTGTTTGAGATATCGAATTAGCGCAAACGAATTATTCTTAGCTGCAGGAAAGTCGTCAAGTTCATGCACATTTCGGCCTAACTATACTGCAAAGAATTTCTGGGAATCCTCTACTTCCTTTGGGAAATTCGTTGCGTAACCACTGCACAATTTCGAAATATGCATTTTTTGACAGAACTGGCTGGACATTTTTGATCTTACCTTGAGCCACTCAGTTCTACTGTTAATGGAATTGGAAATATTGAGCTATAACATTTATTTTCCCACGTTTTCGGCACCATGAAAGCGGAATTCGACAAACTTGCATGAATTGTTTTCCTTATTTTGATGAGAAGTTTTCGTTGCAAGAGTTTCTATAAATATATAATATGATGTGATTCAAGTAATTGTATTCTCTCAAATTTATTAATATTGGTTATGCCTTTCATTTCTAACGGAAGTTTGTTGTATAAACGTGTACAATTATCTGTAATACTAGTGCTTCATCCTCCTTTAATATAAAAGTCGTTTTTGATTTCCTAATTCTTTAAATTAGCCATTTCTGTTTCATACATTGTCATTGTTTCTTAAATATCACGAAAAACAAGTATATGAGCAGCCATTAAAATGGACGGTCACTAATGAAGACGTCTATGGTATATTGGTTCTAATTTAGTTATGTCAGCAAAATTCAAGTAACTTCAAAATACAAGAAAATTAATTTAACAAAATACAATTCAAAGACCATCACAAAAAATATGTATTTTGAGAAGACACGGAGGAATTACTGCACGATATTCTATTCAGAATAAACTTTAAAACGATAGAAGCCTTATACGCTATGTATAATGCTTTAATATATTTGTACTTTTTTTCGTTTTAAGACAATTTCACATACAGCTCATTAAAATTCAGTCCGATCTTTAAAATTCAGTCCGTTTAATTTAAATATGACCACTAAAAATTTCAACCTAAACTTTAGACAGTGTCAGTTTCTTCGGAGATTTGGTTCTAAATAAGATTCTAGGCAATTTATTTAAAAGAAATAGCAAGATATAAAAACAAGAGCCAAATATTATTGTCTTTACATTTCTAGTTTAAATTTTGAAGCAGTACACTTGACCATCGGTGAATTATCTGTACCGACACGCACAACACTAATGTATTCTACATACGGCCTTGTACACTAACCTTAGTTGGTACTTACATCTGCTTAGTACTTTCCACTACTTTCAATTTCATCAAAATAGTGAGGAAACGTCCAATGGCGTCGAGTATTATGTACAGCCTTGTTACTTCATAGAAATAAACGCATATGTGGAGTTTTTGGACAATAATGTATGTTCGTAAGAAATACCGTAAAATACTTCTGTCTTACTAACATAACATTTTGGTGAAAATTAATCCGAAAAATTTTCCAAAGATTTGTTAAAGATATTTGTAATCTCTCTATCTAGAGTAATTAATTATGTAACTCATAACATAAATTGCTGAATAGATCTACGGAAATATATATTTATATATTCACTTACCTTGAGACAAGGTACGTTAATTTCCACCTCTTCATATAGTCGGGTGGTTGAGGGTACGAACTATGTACTTTTACTATGAAAGGTCCCACTTAGCACTCACCTTCCTTGACATTGGCATTGGAAGTAGCGCGAGGGTGGGTCAAAATGGCGCATGAAACCACTTACTAAATCGCCTCTCCGCATGGTCCGATTTTTTTTTATTTTTTTTATTTTATTTTTTACAAAATAAATGCCAAATTAAGTACTATAAGTAACTACAGTGACATTTTATGTAAGTGCATTAGAAACCCTTTAAAAATGTAAAAATTAGAAGAAAAAACTTTTTCTATTTTTTTTTCACCGCTGTTTTTCAGTAAGTGAGTATTTATAATTTTTCTCTGTTAAAAAAGAAAATACGTTTCCTAAGCTTTAATTTGATACCAAACAACACCGTTTCCCATATATGACGATTAAAATAGTAAACACGGCCGAAGTCGTCATCATCTGCAACGTCATACTATAGTGTCATGTGACGTTTGATATGTAATAATCAGTCGGTCGAAAGGAATTTTGCTATATGAGTGCACCAGGAGAATGTTTGTGTTGGTGAGTAGTATAAGTTACTTTCCTTATAATATAAAGGCATTTGTATACTATTGCCGGACCAGACAAAAATTACCCACCGCGTTCGCTGTTCTCTCCTTTCTCTGCTCAGCGACTAATCAAAGGCACTTGGAGGTTAGGTTACCCAGGTTCGGTGTTTTTTTTTCTTTCTTTGTGCACAGTGACGATTCAAGCGCACTTCACTTCATGTACCAGGAATTTCTGTCGATCACACTTCAACAAACAACAATACACAACAAATAATAAAACTTCAGCAAGAGTCAACCTACTTCTTTCGAAAAAAAACTCGTTTCGTTGCAGATTTTTGCCACTCACATTGAATGCCATGTTGCCTTTTACAACAATAGAAATAGTATGTTCCTCTTCTCTTCAGTACTTTCAGTACGTTTCAACACTTAGCACAAACTGTTCGGCTCTTTAGTAGACCATGTTTTTCACAAAATTCCAACAACTTCCTCTCGTAGTTTTGGACGATTCGATGAAACTAACGCAATAAATGTCACAACCATCTCAAACACGCACCATTTGAACACTGTCAACCAGGCCCGTAGCCAACCCGGTTACTTAGGGGGGGGGGACAATGATGAATACAAAGGGGGCAATGTATTTGGGTGAAATTCGGTAACACTGTATATTAAATTATTTGAGAATTACAGAACGCTTATCACAGGCAAGTTATGAGTTACCTTAAATCTGTAAAAACTGAAGAAAAAAAAAAAACCACAATCCTGACATAAATGAAATAGGCAGACATTATTTTTAACATTCTTTATCCAACAATATTACAATAAAAGAAGTTTACGTGAGCACTTCGCAAACTCAGTGACCAGCTGGTCTAGATCTAGTGCTCGCAGAATATCTGTATTATAAGCCAAGAGAACGAGGTCCGATTGTCTTTCAGGTCCCATGGAGAGGCGTTGGGGACGAAGGAGAGCCGTTAGATGTGAAAAGGAATTTTCCACCGTGGCCGTGGAAGACGGAATAATTAGAGCAGCTTCTGTAAGCATCTTTAGGCCCGAAAAAGCCTCACCATACTTCTCAATTTGTTCTGCGAGCTGCTCCAGAGATGTGGTCTCGCTCATCAGTCGATTTGCCAGATATAATTCCTGCTTCAAATTCTGAAGAATTTTGCAATGGTTTTCTTTGTATTTCACAACATCGCACAGAGGTTTCAAATTTTCTTCACTTCTGTTACCACTTAGCAAGTGTTGAATGGCTCCGATCACATCCGTCCCTGTCTCACTAAATCTGCTGCCAATTTCTTCAATGGAGAGATCAAGAACTTCGTAGAATAATCTTCTCAACTAATTGTAGTCTTCATTTCTCTTTTCCAAATTTATGCCTTCCAAATCTACAACCGAATCAGCGAACGTACTGGCGATCGTACATTTGCGTTTTAATGGTGACTGAGTCGAGGTGTTCAATACATATGCCTTCATTGCATCATCGAGGAGATTTCCAAATACTTCTACGTCTTGCCGACAAGATCGGAGTTGTTCCGTTACAGATTCTATTAACTTCACAGCAGCATCAATGTCAAAATCTCTTCTTTGTAGCAGTGCGTTTCCCGGTTTTAGATATCCAAGCACCTTGATAAAAACTTTGGTAAACTTTATTTCTATATGGGCCACTTTAGTAACTTTGGACTTGGCCCGTCACAATTTGCCTTTAGCTGTTAAGTGTTAAAATCCACACCCATGCCCCTGCCGGGACTCGAACCCGGGACCGTTGAGTCGATAGCCTACTGCCGCAGACCGCTCGACCACCCGGCCGGCTCCAAGCACCTTCAACATGAGTTCCTCAAGGAAGCAGAAAGTCTTAGTAGAGATTTGATGCAGTAATCCGGTAGCTTCAACTTTCAATGAGGCAAGTTCTTCGTGGGAAGTTTGGATAGCTATCAGTGCACTTAATATGTGAATCCCGTCATCATGAATCACTGTGACTGTGTCTAAATGTCCAGTCCAACGTTGTTCCAACAATCGCTTTAAACTCTTTCCTGCGTATTCTGCTGCATCGTGTCCTTTTCTGAAAAAGCAATATAGTTGTTGACAAATATCGAAGAACTCTTTCAGTTCATGAACTGATTCAATTGCTCTAGTAACAACCAAATGCAACTGGTGATTGAAGCAGTGAACAAACAAAATATTCCTCTTCAAATCTTCAGACAATAATGCTTGTACTCCCCTTTTCTGTCCGCTCATGACTGGTGCTCCATCGTAGCACTGCGCTATTATGTTTTTGGTTCTGAATTCTACTTTCCTTAAACAGTCTAAGATGGTATTCTTAATGCTGACAGCATCTTGCTTGTCCAACTTCAGTATAGCTAGGCATCTTTCTTCTACTTTATAGTTCACAAGGTACCTAATTGCGACAGACAAATCTTCGATTCGTTGCTTGTCTCTGGTTTCATCTGCAAGTAATGAACAAAATGTGCTTTCGTTCGCTACATTCACTATTTTTCTCATAGCAGATTCTGCCATGAAATGAATTATTTCATTCTGAATATCCGGGCTAGTGTACCTTGCATTGGCAGTGATGGTTTTGACAATCTCTGCTAATTTCGGATCTTTACGAATACTAAATTCAAACAGATTTAAGAACAACCCACTTGAAGATTCTCCGCGTCGCTCACACCCAGAATCTCCCCTGAACGACAACTGATTTAAAGCCAAGAATTGAATAACTTCCATCACACTTTTCACATAGCACCTATTCTTCACAATTACATCACTACGCACTTGTTTCCTGACCGTTTCACCAGGGTCCTCACGTTTCAGTTGCTCCAAGTAGCAAGCCATGGCGTACCTATGAGTATCAGATTCGGCATGACGAGAGAATCCCCCATAAGGAATTCCCCGACGCTTTGAACCGCCCCACTAGTGGGCCAGGTGCTGGCTGTTGCCACTTGGGGGGAAATCAGCTACTGCCTACCCTTGGGCCATGGTTGGGGTTCGCTGGTGTTTGGAAGAATGAAATAATATTATAGGTAGTTAAAAATGATTGTAGACATTTAATTGCATAGCTAAAGTATGTTTCAGAAACACGAAATTACATCATAACATTTTCCAGGTCGCCGTTGGCTAACCCTTAACTCCCGAACATTCCCCACCAGTTGTTGGGAAGCAGTCGTTTTCTATAGATTGGCTAACTGTGACACCCATGTAGGACCCACCATTAGTTTGGCGCAGACGCGTAGTCATTTTTTTTTAACAAGTCAGGACAAGAAGACAACTGAAGTTGCAATACCGCCGGGCGCCGACCGCGGCAAAGACAACTGTTTAGGCTGTAGTAGCCCTTCTGCAATTACGTAGTTTATAGAAATAGCTATGTAATTAATGTATTGTAGAATCCTGAATGTTTATTTTTATTTATTTTATTATTGTGAATGTTTTCAACTAGCGCGGCAAAATGTACAAAATACAAGTAGGGCATGCAAGATGTTCCTTTCAGTTTCCGAAATTTATAAGGATTGGGTAGTTAACTGCATTCATGTTACTTTTGCCATAAACTACCAACCTCTACAGTACCGGTAATACTTCAGTTGAACTACGTCTGTCAAACGTCAAACATTTCCAGCGACCCCTTATTTTGTGTGAGATTTTCCCCTCAGTCACACCAGGCAGATGCCGGTATGGTGTTTACACTGAGTTATTGTGAAGGATGTATGCAACGTTACACCCCATGTATTACTGACTAGGTTTATAAAGTTAATTTTCGTTAATAATAGTAAAAGAAAGTTATTAAATACATAAGGTGTTCGGTTTATTTTATCTTCACGAAAGGAAGTAAAATTTGCAGGAGAAAGGTTATGTTAACAAAGTATGCAGCAGTGTTGTAACGCAAATTAGAGTAAGTTTTAGAGTCACTATTGAATGTTATAAGGGTGAAATACGTAGATATACGTGGAACTATATATGCATCCGCGCCATAGGTGGGGATGTGTGCCATATTTTTTCACGCGCTGATTGACCGGCTCCGAGAGTGAAAAATGTAAAGATATGTGACCGCGCCTAACTTTATCTAACCTCCACGTTCCAGGGGTCACTAATTTAAGATGAAATTGAAAAAAACTGCAATAGGGAAGAGTCGGCATTTATTTACTATCGCCTGACACGAACCAAAATAAAAAATACCTCCCAGGTTCGGTGTTTTTTCTTATTATTTGTTCAGCGACTGACCAAGGGCACTTGGAGGTTGGGTAAGTTAGGTTCGTTGTTTTTTTTACTTCTACACAGTGACTAATCAAACGCACTTCGAGGTTAGGTAAGTCAAGTTCGGTGTTTTTTTTTTTGAACAGCGAAAAGCACTGTTCTACCCTCATCCACATAACTGTAACTCTACTCACATCAGCTATCTTTCAGGCTTCGGAGACAAATTGCGTTATAGCATTCAGAATTAAGGCCAATTTTAATCTCAGGCTGGCCAGGGTCTATCTAGTTAGTATAGATCAGTGTTTCTTTCAGGAGGGATCGGACCGCGCCCGGGCAAAATTGTAGTTTAGTATTTATCTTACTATTGTAATGCTAATTGTACAAGTAACGCCCTCCCGGTTCTCTGAAATGCAAATTTTCTGAACGAAAGCCTGGTATAGATACAATCCCGGTATATGCTTGGTATATACAGAAAGCCTTATTCAGAATGGGTGGCCACTGGGATAATTCCTAGGACATTCCGATTGTAAGTCAATGCTCTACAACCAAGCTACGGCTGGTTGGTAGGATAAACTAGTTTCTTTTTTTAAAATTTCTGATCATTTCAGCAGTTGAATTTATTTATGATATGTTTGGCTCAGGACCGGATAGATGATTGAAATGTATCGGCTAGGACCTTACTTCAGGTGACATCCGGACATTCGCCTGATGAAAACGATGAAATTACGTGGCAGTCTAGACACTTGTAAACATTACATTTGTCCAGCACTTTTTAGATTGTTTTGGTTACCTTGAGCTGAACTTAATTTTTAACGATGAATGTATTTCTGTTTTATTATTTCGCGTGCGTTCAATGCCGAATGTAATCCAAAATCAGGGAACTAATGTTTATGAATTTGAATTATTTTATTTATGGCATTTGGGCATATAAGGCTCAGGCCGGAATAGCTAGGTTAGAGGAAAGGGTGCGGCAAGGTGTCGGCCAGGGCGTACGTTGAAGGCGCTATTCAGGTATTTAAATTACTTATTTTAAACCTACGCCTTTCATTACTGTTTACCAGTACATCTTCGGTGGGTTAGGTTAGAAAAGTCAGGTTAGGTATTTTACTTTATATATATAAAAATAAATCACAGTTATATTTGATCCACTACTGACTGAGGCCTCTCCGCGGAGGGACAAGATAGGTCTGCTGCTCCCAAGCTGACCAGACGGGTTGGGAAAGGAGAGCCGAAGGTGTGTTCGTTAGCGTTCCGGACCCACAGACCTTGAAAAAATGCTTGGCAGCGCCGGGAATCGAACCCGGGATTCCTCAATCCATAGTCTGCAACGCTAACTACTAGACCAACGGATAGGCCTACGCATTTTGAAATTTTACCCACTTGACACAATCGTAACTCACCGTTCCATTGATAACTGTCACTCATGGAACTGCGGTCGGTTTTCATATCGTCTGTTGCTTACAATGGCCGAACACTCCACTTTGAAGCGGGTAATAACAATTCGTTATTTAAGCAAATAAAGCACTTTACACAAATCTTACATAAAGCACGTCCCTTTACTTACCAACAAACCCAATTTCTCCCGTAAATTTTCCATTTTCTGACGACGTAAAACTGCAACAGCACCCAGATTTTTTAAAAAAAATGTTTTTAACTAGTGGGCAAAATTTACAACCTATAAAACGGTCATGCAACTTTTGGCAATTTATAAAGGAATGTTTGCAGCGACCCCTTTTTGTATGAGATTTCCCCCTCAGTCACACCAGGCAGATGCCGGTATGGTGTTTACACTGAGATATCGTGAAGATCTAGGCAACTGGTACACCCTATGTAGTACTGACTAGGTTTAGAAAATTAGGTTAATTTTCTGGTAAGTAATAGTGAAACAAAGTTATGAATTATATAAGATAAGCTTTGTCTTCCCATCGACCCACTCTAGCATGAGAGAAGGGTGGTACAGTTAACTACAATATCGCTATTGTCTTATGGCAACGGTGATAACTGTTGTATATAAGTAGCTGTTGAAAATACCAGTTTACAAAACTTATATTTTTCGTAACTGTAAGAAGTACTTCGGATCAAATTCCGTATCAGGGGCCAACATATATTTATAAGCTTTTTAAACACTTTTTTAATTATGTTCTTGGTTTGGTTAGGGTAGGTTCGGCTGGCCTCTGGATATGGAACTAGATCTCCTAATCGTTATTGTGTTATGAGAAATAGATTTGTTATGTTTTTTTATGAGATGCAGAGACATGTGAAATGTTACGCTTTGAATTTATTTAATTAGATATAGAGCAGTTTTGGGGATTTTATCCTAGTAGATTAGCTGGTACAGTATGCAGTGTCTCTATGAACTAGAACCTTCCTTGCAATGGGAACATTGCATACTGTACCAGCTAACCTACTAACGTACCTAGCATAAAGTACTCAAAACTTCCGTATATCTGACTTGTAAAATAAATTCAAAATGTGTCTGAATATGATAAAAAAATCTATTTCCCATAGCACAAGAACGATTGCGGGTTCTAGTTCCATGTCGGGGGTCAGACGAACCTAACGGCATCTAACAAAGAAAATAATGAAAAAAAGTTTTAAAAAAACTTATAAATTTATGTTCCTCCCCTTTATACGCACTGCTATAGACAAATACCTGTTAAAATGAGTATTTAAAATAACAGGTTACCATAAGAGTGATTGGAGTAATGTCCATGAATTTGCCTTTTATTTATGGCCTTTAGGCATCTAAAACTCAGGCCGGGATAGGGATGGGGAAAGGATTTGGGAATGTGTCGGCCAGGGCCTATGTTGAATGTGCCATCCCGGCATTTGCCTGGTGGGACAGGAAAACACCTGGAAAAACCTCAGTCAGAATGGTCGGCCTGTGGGATCGAACCCACGACTTCCCGAATACTATGCCAACGCTCTATAACTGAGCTACGGCGGCTTGGTAGTTAATTTAGGTGCTGTTTCAAATATACTGATGTTGAACTCTTCCGTTGTGAAAATTTAGGCTCCAATGCATTTTGAAGAAAAAGATCTTGTTTACAATTCTTAACACCACATGCAGTACTGATAGGAATAACTGTTCAAAAATTGAATGAAAATCAGAAATTCACGTTTGACGTAAATTTTGTCATATAGTTGTTAGGATAGAGAAATAGATAAAATAAATTGTATGGGTGCTATAGTTGTTAGGAATTCAATTACTTTGTTATAGGAGATGCTGAATTATTGACAAGTGCTAAAACCGAAGGGAAATATTCTTGCTTTTAATATTTAAATCAAAACATAAGTAACAAATAGCATATTCATGGCTCAAA
>JAGDQP010041707.1:0-13389 GCA_022664845.1 Lepisma saccharinum | reverse complement strand
ATATATATATATATATATATATATACACTGTTTATGAATTCGTGTTACTGAGAAACAGGCCTGTAAACACGAAAGTTCTAAAGTTATTTTCATGAACTTTTCTACAGTTGCTTACACGACCCTAAATTTTGATACTGAGAATAATGTTCCTAAACTACATTTAATCCTCTTTTCTGGAATTCAAACTCAAAAGTGAATCTCGCTTATGGGAAAAACAATGTTAATTCAGAATACCACTTTTCCTTGTCTAATTTTGTTAATTAGTACCAACAAATTAAGTCAGACACCGATTTCTGTCTATAAATATTGTATCATCGCTCAATCTCGATCTCGTCACTTTTCAGTTTGGACTACCAAAAGGAGGTTAATTTTATTTTGTAAAAGTATTTTCAGTGTTAAAAGGGGGGTTTGTAAGCAATTGTAGCAAATTTCATGGAAATATCTGGAAAACTTTCGCTTTTATCGGTCTGTTTATCAGTTACACGAATCAATAAAGGTAAAGTTAAAGCTATCGCTTGCGATACACACGCGCCGTGAACAGCACATGGGGGATATGGGAGTAGCGCTCCATATCTCGACCTACTGTACGACTTGAGGTGGATTTTTCAGTCCCACGCTCGACCGCCTTTACCTTTCAAGGTGCCCAGGAGTACCAAGACTGAGTTAGGTACTCAGTTTGATACCAGGCTGAGTGCACCGCAGAGCTTCCGGCATGGGAAGGATGGGTGCCTAACTTATGACAAAATGTATCACAAAAATTGAACAGGATATTTTGAAACTGGGTCAATCAAAATAGGCTCAGATTGCGCGCTATCATGCTTATAATACAAACTGTCAAATTTAAAATTTGTGTTACGTTCAACTTGTCATATTGCACGAAGTGTATTAGAACTTTTAATTGAAGTTTTAACTTCTCGATTTGCTAACGACAATTTTCTTTTGGTGATGTTAGATTCATTCAGGCTAATTTAAGTTAAAATAAACGACAATAAATGATCGTATTTTAATGTGGCAATACTTACCCTAAACTGGATTTGTTCTTAAAACTCCCATAATATATTCATTTCATAATTCGAAATGACAAAAAGGACATGCATACAAATGTGTCTACTTAGCACATAATACATATAGACAAAATGTAACACATAGACTCAGTGTTACATTTTCCTCGCATTTGAACTTGGTTATTCATAGCTGTTAAGCTCGTTGGCAAAATGGAGTAGGGGAAACGCGCTGGGAATTTCAGTACGAAAATAAACTAACATTGGTTCGAATCCTGTTCAAGCTAAAGCTTTTTTTTACAAAGCAATCGTGAATAAACTAATCATTACTTCTCATACAAAACGGAGAATATTTCCGACTGTGGGATGAAGCAAATGAGTCACTAAGGAGAGGAAGACGATTCACGAATGTTGGTTTGAAAAGTCCAAATTAAGTCCCAGGGGGGTTAAGAATACGTCATTGATTTGAAATATGCACTTTTCATGTTATTATTCTTAGAAAGAAACACTATAACATTTGTTAGGCACATTGCGACTAGAGATTCACCTGTGGAGTATCGCTAGCGTGCTGGACTTCTAATTTGAAAACCTAGGTTCGATTCCCCACCAGACAGTTTCTTTTTCGCATACACTGAAGTATTCAAACAGAGATTTATCTTCGGGTTGTGGAGAACTTACAAAGCATCACTGGTCATAATCCGAGCAAACAGTGTGTGTGCTATTTGTCATAATGATAATCTAGTTTTCATGTTTTTCATTGGTCTTTCTCTCTTCCTCTCTTTCTTGATGTATTGTTATCGTGTCTTCGCTGCGTCTTTCTCTTCTTGTTCTTTCTATCTTTATTTTTTCTCTTACTTTACACAAACTCTCTCTTTTTGTGCGTGTTCCAAAGCCAATTCCGGGCCACTTTTGATGACCCTTTGATAGGGCCTGACCCAAACATTGACCCGGTCTGGAAAATCTATTAACTGGGAATTTCGGGGATTACAATGTATTCCGAACCAGTATGTTTAATAAGCCTCACCGAATTTGCAAACTAGCTCCGCATAAACAAAGAATGTGTGTTACACTTTTGACATTATCCTAGATGTGTCTCAAAACTCTGGAGTTTCACTGGAATCATGAGTATTTAGTCTGACCACCAAGTTTGGTCTTCATTGTGAAAGTGTCTTAATGAATGTTTGAAGCTCCCTTTATATATTGGAATAACCCTGAAAAAATATAAAATCCAAAAGATACTTCTCTCTTGCTGTTAGATTTGATTTGTGGGAACTGAACTTTATACTGTGGAAACTGAACTTAATATTTTAACTACGTTTAAATTCCTAATTTTTATCTGTACTTCTTCTTCTTCTTCTATCTCCCCTTTTCTCTCTCTCTCTCTCATTTCTCTGCCTTTGTCTAACAGATATACGATCGGTTTCAATGTTTCATTGTATGTGTTCAAATTTCTCCCTCCATCAACTTATGTATATTGATTCGTCTCGCCTCTATTCTTTCATTTTATCGATACCAATACATGTCTATTTTGAAAAACAAAACGTGCTCATGTTTGCTGATTTCAGTATGGGCGAGAAGAAGGAAGGAGAAAGAGGGAGGTCTGTTTACCAGACACGATTATGGGATAAGAAGGTGCCACTTGGCCGGCATTCATTGTCGCAATTTTTTTATGCGCAGTGGGAAAACACTGGGAAAAGCTAAGTCAGGACAGAACCGCTGGTACCGAACCGAGGACCTCCGGAGAACGAAACGAACGTTTTACAAAGTAAGGTACGGCGCTCGGAAGAAAGCATACTCGTCTCGATGTTTATCACATGCACGCACACACAATATCGTACGCACGCACACACAAGATAAATTAAATAACAACATAATATCAGAAATTATAAAGGATACATATCGTGCCTTATTTTTCAGAACTGATAGAAACAGACCTTTTCTCTTGTCTTTCATGCATAACGTTAGTATTCTATGTAATTCATTAATAAAGAAATAACAAAGAAACCATAGGTTTTAAAGTTCATTTTTGTTTCTCCATGTTTGGTAAGGATCTTTTCTATTGGACAATTTAAATTAAACTTGTCAGTACCGGTACACTTCAACTAGTGGCTCACCTAAAAAAAAAATAGTGTTAGGTTTCCTGTTTTGGTGTTTGAAATACGACTTGCTTAAGTTTTTTTTATTATTTGCTACACACTACAAGAAATCATGAACATCTTTCCAGAACCCAGGACATGTGATAATGTTTCCTCTTAAAGAAAAGAAAATTCCAACCCTTGCTCGTTCACGCACACACTCTCAGAATCACACACCGACCACTCTACGTTAGTTGGGTGGCCTATCTTGTAGGCTTAGAGAAAAATCGTGTATAACAAATTCATGTGAACATTATTTTGGCCATGATAGTACACTTCGCATAAAAAAAATTGCGACAGCGAACGCCGTGTAGCCAGGCAACCCAAATGGCACCTTCTTATCCTATAATCGTGTCCGGTAAACAGACCCCCTCTTTCTCCTTCCTTCGTCTCGTCCATACTAAAATCAGCAAAAAGCATGAGCACGTTTTTTTTTTAAAATAGACATGTATTAGTATCGATAAAATGAAAGAATAAAAGCGAGACGAATCAATATACATAAGTTGATGGAGGGAGAAATTGAAACATACAATGAAACATTTAAACCAATGGATGTCTGTTAGACAGAGGCAGAGAAATGAGAGAGATAGAGAGGAAAGGGGAGAGAGAAGAAGAAGAAGAAGAAGAAGAAGTAAAGATAAAAGTATGGAATATAAACTTAGTAAAAAAGATTAAGTTCAGTTCCCACAAATCTAACAGCAAGATAAAAGTGACTTTTGGATTTTATATGTGTTCAAAACTATTCAAATATAGAGACGGGTCCTTCAAAAATTCATTAAGTCATCACTTTCAAAATGGGGACCAAACTTGGTGGTCAGATTAAATAATCATGATATCCAGTGAAACTGCAGAGTTTTGAGACACGTATAGGATAATGTCAAAAGTGTAACATACATGCTTTGTTTGCACGAGGCTCGGTTGCAAATTCGGTGGGAATCATTGAACGTACTAGTTTGGAATACATTGTAATCAGGGATTTCGCCAGGAGTTTCAGATTGGAGGGGGTGTAAAGTCAAAATTGGGAGGGTGTAGGTAGTTGTGCACTGTGTCTATTAACTTTTGACCATAAAAATGTTAACGTTGGGGTAGTTTCGAGGATTTGGGGTTGACACCCCCAACAGTGGCCAGGGTCTAGCGGAATCACTGATTGTAACAAACCCAGTAGATACGGTAAGCCATACCTTCTATTCCAGACTACTAATGCAAATTGAACATAAAAAGAAAATGAATGAATGATATTTTTTCTGCTTAGTTTCTATCAGAAAGAGCCAAGATTATAAATCCTTCTCTGTATGAGAACGAAAAGTTACAAATGTTCAGAAGCAAAATTAACATGTTCCTTATAGGCATAGTAAACCTTACATTTTCCATATTTCAAATGCTAAAAAAGGAACACATGTAAGGTTGATTAGTTAGAGGATGGAAAAGCATTTGGTGCCAAACTAATGTAAAAAGAATTCTTCTCTTGAAATGGCCAAAAACGGGGCCATTTTCTACTCATGTCTTAAAATTTATCTGTTCTGGACATGCCACTATATATTCCACCTCTTGAGAATATAACGTTCTAATAATTACAACACTAATGAAGTAGTCTTTATAACAATTCGCACAGATAGAATGAACACGGCAAAGCTGAAAGGGGCACCGGCTGTCGGGGGATGCTTGTCAAGCTTTGGACTGTGTCGCCGGGCGTAAAATTCGAACGCATTCGGACGCGGTGGTTCGATTTAGATCTGATAACCCGGAGGATGAAAGAGATATTTTAATTATTTCATTGGATTTGAACAGTGTTTCTTTCAGGGGTGAGTAGGATCCGAGATGTTACTCCGGGAACACGAAAAATACGACACTGAAATTCCCAGTTAAATAGATTTTCCAGACCGGGTCAATCGGGTTACCGGGTCACTTATGTTTGGGTCAGGCCCTAATACCGGATCATCGAAAGTGGCCCGGATTCGGCTCTGGAACACGCAAAAATAGAGACAGTGTGTGTGTGTAACGTAAGAGAAAAATAAAGATGAATAGGGAGAGGGAGAAGATGAAGAAGAGAAAGAAGCAGCGAAGACACGATAACAATACATCAAGAAAGAGAGGAAGAGAGAGAGACCAATGAAAAACATGAAAAGTATATTATCATTATGCTAAAAAACACACACTGTTAACTCTGATTTTTGAATACTTCAGTTTACGCGAAAAAGAAACTGGCTGGCGGAGAATCGAATCTAGGTTTTCAAATTAGAAGTCCAGCACGATAGCGATACTCCACAGGCGACTTTATCCAAAATGTGCTTAACAAATGCTTAGTTTCTTTCTAAGAATAATAACATGAAAAGTCGATCCTTCAGATCAATGAAGTGTCCTAGTAACCCCTTGAGTCTTGATTTGGACTTTCCCAACCAACATTCGTAAATCGTCTTCCTCTCTATAGCGACTCAGGTGATTCATTCCACAGTAAGAAATATTCTCCGTTTTGTATGAGAAATGATGATTAGATTATTCATGATTGCTTTGTAAAAAAATCTTTAGCTTAAACAGGATTTGAACCTATGTTGACTTGCTATCGTACTGAAATGTCCAACGTGTTTCTCCAACTCCATCTTCCCAACCAAATATAGAAGCCATGAATTACGAAGTTCAAGTGCGAGAAAAATGTAACGTTGAGCGTATGTATTACATTTTGTCTGTATGTATTGTGTGGTAAGTAAACACATGTGTATGCTTGTCCTTTTTGTCATGTCGAATTATGAAATGAATATATTATGGCAGTTTTAGGAACATTCAGTCTATGGTAAGTATTGCCACATTAAGATACGATCATTTATTATCTTTTATTTTAGGACGTGTCTAGAGCAACGACGGTCTTCCGTCGTTGCTTAAAGCTATTAACCTCGAAGGTTAATTTGCCAGAGCAACGACGGGACGGGACGGCACAAAACTTTGCGTAAACAGAATTTTTGAGTAGACAGCACTTTTGAGTTTGCCTCCCCCGCGGCTAACGCAGCCCAGCTTTCTTCGGACGCACCCTCCGCCCCTTGCACACCTCGCTTTCGCTCGGTGTGCATCCTGCCCTGGTGGGTTTATATACATCCTAGTTTTTAGTTGCCTCTTTTAAAATTATAAATCACAAATTTTATTAAATTTCATTTTGTGTATTTACATAAAAAAACGAAAAAAAACTTTGATTTCCTTTTAAAAAAATATGCAAAATCTCGACAGCAGGGTTTGAACCTGGGACCTTCGGATCAGTTTTCTGACGCCTTATCCATATGACTAAACTGGAACTGCCGGGCTTAGCGCTTGTCGCTGTTACTTTCAGTTCAAGCTACGCGAGAGTGGAATATATTCCGTCGTTGCTCTAGTAAATTAACCCTCGATGTTAAAAACTTAAAGCAACGACGGAAACCGTCGTTGCTCTAGACACAGCCTTTATTTTAACTTGAACCAGCCTGAATGAAACGATCACAAAAAAAAATATGTCATTAGCAAATGGATAAGTTAAAACTGCAATTTAAAGTTCTAACACACTTCGTGCAATATGACGAGTTAAACATAATACAAATTTTAACTTTTGACAGTTTTTATTGTAAGTATACAAGTCGTCACTTGCAGGCGATTCGAATCTTCAACCATAAGGTTTCCTAATCCAGCAAGTGTCTCATGATTGAATTTGATTCGTCATCATATGTCTATATTACGCGAAAGTGTATTTTTTTCGTAAATTTTCGGAACAGACTTACTGACTGAAGTCGCCTAGCATCAACATTATCTCCACATTTTCAACTTTTGTGGAATAAGAAAAAAAACTACATAAACTTGCAATAATGTTAGCGGTATAGAATTTGCCTACATTGAATACTGCCTAGCGTAGCTCTCATGGCCGGAGTTTTTCAGGCTTTTGGTTATTGTACTTTTGCTGCTGATGAATATGGGATCAAACCGCATATTTTCCAACATTTTTTTTACTTTTTCCAGCTACGTCGGAACGTTAAATTTGCGTTTTCTGCCAAATGTAATGGCGTTTACATTCAAAATAAGAAAAATGGTGATTGAATTGATTTGCAAATGTTTATATAATGAAGAAGAGAATTAAGGTAGTACGCAAAGACAAAAACTATTTTTAAATATTATCAATTATTGCTACGTTATTGCTACGAACGACTAAACAAACAGCTGAGCTCCTAACGACGTGGCATATATTTTTGGCTAAAGTCTGTTCTCTTCAATAGTCCCCCACGGACTTAAACCCATGTTTACGTGCACCAAGAAGTAAGTAAATATTTTGTGTAACGCTATACACAAGCAAGCTTATTCGGCAAAACCATGTATAGTATAGCTCCCGACTTTTATGTATACGTTGGATCAGGGTTTCTCAACCTGGGGGTTACGATCCCCAAGGAGGTCGTGGGTTGTGTGCGAGGGGGTCGCGAAACAGGTTGAAAAAAATAATTTTATGAGGGTTTTGTAAGCTAAAACAAATAAATTTCACAAATGATATTTTATTTTACTTGTTTTCTTAATTACTAAAGGTAATGTAATTAGTTGAATAATTTTTCTCTACTATATTTAGGATATTTATTACAAAATACAGCAAATCAACTGTCATATTTTAAAATGAAGAGCAAATTTTACAGAAAATAAAAAAGTGCATACATATTTAAAACATTACGAAAGATTGCACAAGTTTACTAGGTTAGCGCGAAATCTGAGTTTATTTTGATTTAACTAGTTTCAAAATATCCTGTTCAATTTTTGTGATACATTTTCAGTCAAAAGTTAGGTACCCATCCTTCCCATGCCTGGCGCTCTGCGGTGCTCTCAGCCTCTTATCAAACTGAGTACCAGAGTGTCCTTGGTACTCATGGGTACCTTGGGAAGGTAAAGGCGGTTGAGCGTGGGACTGACCACACCACCTCACTTCGTACCGTAGGTCGAGAATATGTGCAGCGCTACCTCCACATCCCCCATGTGCCTTTCACGGCGCGTGTGTAACGCATAGGGGATAGCTTTACCTTTATTAACTCGTGTAACTGAGAAACAGACCGGTAAAAGCGAAAGTTTTCCAGATATTTTCGTGACATTTTCTACAATTGCTCATAAAATTGTGTGTGTGTGTGCGTGTGTTGAAGCCTTCATGAGGCTATTTAATATAACGTTAAATAAATCCGCTTATTACAAACAAGGAAATTACTTCTGGGGTCGCCGGGGAGAAGGCACCGTACAAGGGGGTAGCGGCATGAAAAAGGTTGAGATACGCTACGTTGGATCGATCCTAATCATATGCTCAAGTTCGTGGGGTTTATTGAACAGAATTATTCGGACTCCACTTTGCAGATTTTTTTACGAACTAATAATAATTGACCTGGCTCTCGCCTAAAGAGGGTCAACATGGAAAGAAGGTGTAGCCCACTCTCGCGCACTCGCAGAGCACGAATTATAAGTAATACTGTCCATCATTTTAACGCAATTGGCAGTTTGGTTTTCTGGTTAACGCATGGTGAAACTAATTCAAGGGTTCCGGGTTCGAATCTCGGCTGGGGCAACAACGTTTTTCTTCTTTTTTATTTCAAAATGTATTTTTCTAAGTCCAAATTTATTATTAATAATTGGTTTCTTGCATTTTTCGTAGATTATATACAGTAAAATTAGTGAACAAAAAAGTTACTATGGTAACGTAGACTTTAGCTACTAAAAGCTAGGATATATATAAACCCACCAGGGAACGATGCACACCGAGCAAAGCGAGGTGTGCAAGGGGGGCACGGTGAGTCCGAAGGGTGCTGGTCGGTATGAGCCGCGGGGGGAGGCATCCCCCGGTTAGCGGGGGACATACAAAAAGTGCTGTTTACGCACAAGTGCTGTTAACTTTCTATTCCACATTGTTTCCATGTGCGCTCTCCTTAGACGGGAGCCAGGTCAAATGGTTCGTGAAAACAAAATGTGCCCACTTTCCCAGAACTAGTGCCATGTTTCGGTGCTCAGGTGTTGATTTAGGAACTTTGTAACAATATTGTTATTGATGATGCCCAATAATTAATTGGAGGGGGTATTGGAAATAAAGTCTTCATTTGTATTCCTGATAGGAAGGTTACTCACAACTGAAAAACTATTTTATGCAGAAAGGTTTGCAGACGTCCGCTTTATATAGGTTTTTACTTTAAAAGAAAACATTATCAAGCTGTCAGTGTTCTTTTTCATATAGTACACTACTGACAGAGTTTACTTCCATAATATTCAATGCTGTTCTAAAGGGAATATAAAACTGTCAGTTATCGGACGTTTCACTGCAATAATAATAATAATACTTATTTCTATAAGCGTGACTTTGAACTTCCACGGCGCATAGAAACTGCATAAGCTGTTATTGTTTATTTCATTTTTCCTGGACTTTTGTTATTTCGGATATTAGTGGACACTAATTTGTCTATAAGTGATTGAATAAAGAAATTTTAGCGTGGATTTTGGTTTAAAGAACTTACAGAACGAAGTTGGCTATTTCCAAAAATGAACTTAGTAATTCATGGCTTCTGTCTTTAGTTGGCAAAATGGAGTAGAGGAAAAGTGCCGGAATTGCAAGTACTAAAGCAAACCAACATAGGTTCAAATCCTGTTCAAGCCAAGTCTTTTTACAAAGCGGTCGCGAAGAATCTAATCATTACTTCTCATACGAAACTGAAAATCCTTCAGACTGTGGAATCAAATACCTGAGTCACTATAGAGAGGAAGACGATTTACGAACGTTGGTTGGAAAAGTCCAAATCCAGTCTCAGGGGGTTACCAGGAAAGGTAAAAACACGTCATTGATCAGAAGTATCCACTTTTCATGTTATTATTCTTTGAAAGAAACACTATAGCATTTGTTAAGCACGTTTCGGATAAAGTCGCCTGTGGAGTATCGCTATCGTGCTGGACTTCTAATTTTGAAAACCTGGGTTCGATTCCCCAACAAGCAGCTTCTTTTTCGCACACACTAAAGTACTCAAACAGAGATTCATCTCGTTGTGGAGAGTTACGAAGTATCCCTGGTCACAATCCGAGTAAACAGTATGTGTGTTGTTTAGTATAATGATAATATACTTTTCATGTTTTTCATTGGTCTTTCTCTTCCTCTCTTTCTTGATGTATTGTTATCGTGTATTCGCTGCTTCTTTCTCTTCTTCATCTTCTCCCTCTCCCTTTTCATGTTTATTTCTTCTCTTACTTTACACACACTCTCTCTGTGCGTGTTCCATGGCTACATCCGGGCCACTTTCGATGACCTGGTGATAAGGACTTACCCAAACATGAGTGACCCGGTAACCTGATTAACCCGGTCTGGAAAATCTATTTAACTGGGAATTTCGGTGTCGTATTTTTCATGTTCTCGGTGTAACATCTCCGTTTCTGGTCATCCCTGAAATAAACACTGTTCAAGCGCAATGAAACAATTAAAATCTCTCTTTCATCTTCTGGGTTATCAGATCTACATCGAATCACCGCGTCAGAATGTGTTCGAATCTTAAACGTGATGACACAGTCCAAAACCTGACCAGCATCCCCCGACAGCCGGTGACCTGTTTCAGCTTTGCCGTGTTCATTCCATCTGTGCGAATTGTTATACATACTACTTCATTAGTATTGTAATTATTAAAACGTTATATTCACAATAGGTGGAATCTAGAGTGGCATGTTCGAAACAGATAGATTTTAAGATATGAGTAGCAAATGTCCCCTTTTTTTCGCTATTTCAAGAGAAGATATTTTTTTATATTAGTTTGGCACAAAATTCATTTCCATCCTCTAATTTATCAACATAATACTGAACGTGTTCCCTTTTTCACGTTTGAAATGTGCAACATGTAATGTCTGCCATGCCTATAGGAACATGCGAATATTGCTTTTGAAGATTTGTAACTTTTCATTTTGATACAGTTTGGAATTCTAATCTTGGCTCTTTCTGATTGAAATTAATCAGAAAAAATATCATCCATTCATTTTCTTTGTATATTCAATTTGCATAAGTAGTCTGGAATGGAAGGTATGGCCCACGGTATCTACTGGGTTTGTTACAATCAGTGATTCCCCCAGACCCCGGCCCTTGGATGGGTGGGGGGTGACAGGCAAAAATCCTCGAAAGTATACACAACTTTAACTTTATTTTCACGGTCAAAAGTTGACAGAAACATTGTAAAGCTTCCTAACCCTCCCAAGTTTCACTTTACACACCCTAATCTGAAAATCCTGGCGGGATCCATTATTACAATGTATTCCGAACCAGTACGTTCAAAGAGCCCCACCGAATTTGCAGCCGAACCACACACAAACAAAGCATGTGTGTTACACTTTTGATATTATCCAAAATGTGTCTCCACTGGAAATCATGAGTATTTAATCTGACCATCAACTTTGGTCGCAATATTGAAAATGACTAAATGAATTTTTAAGCGCCCTTTATATATTCGTATAGTGCTGAAAAAATATAAAATCTAAAAGTCCCTTCTATCTTGCTGTTAGATTTGTGAGCACTGCACTTTATAATGTTAGGTTCTTTTTTACTACATTTAAATTCCATATTTTTATCTGTACTCCATCTTCTTCTTCTTCTTCTTCTTCTTTTCACCCCTTCTCTCTCTCTCTCTCTCTCTCTCTCTCTCTCTCTCTCTCACTTCTCTGCCTTTGCCTGAAGGCACCCATCGGTTTCAATTTTTCATTGTGTGTGTTTAAATTTCTCCCTCCGTCAACTTACGTATATTGTTTCGTTTCGCTTTTATTATTTCATTTTATCGATACTAATACATGTCTATTTTGAAAAATAAAACGTGCCCATGATGCTTGCTGATTTTAGTGTGAGTGTGACGAAGGAAGGAGAAATAGGGGGTCTGTTTACCAGACACGATTATGGGATAAGAAGGTGCCATTTGGGTTGCCTAGCTGCACGGCGTTTGCTGTCGCAATTTTTTTGATGCGAAGTGTACAAGTAAGGAAACAGCCTCGGAGGACCTCATTACCCGGAAGACGGAATGCAGCTGGCAACAGCAGCGGTCAGTCCTGCAGGAGGTCAGAGGGTCAAAATGCTCGGGTTTGAACTGTAGACTGCCAGGATACCGACACGGCAACTCGAACGGACCTATACGTGGCGACTTTCAACTGTCAGTCACTTGCAGGAGAGGATAAGTTAGAAGAATTGTAGAATGAACTCAAGAGGATTAAGTAGGACATCATAGGACTATCAGAAGGGTGGAGGAAGAATGAAGAACAGTTACCGTCGGGGCACACGTTCTACTTCAAAGGAACAGAAAGTGGAAAATCGACAGGCGTTGGCTTTATAATTAACAAAGACCTGAAGTCACGGATCACAGAAATTGAAGGAATTTCAGATAGAATCGCACGGCTAGTAATAAAGATAAACAACAGATACAGTATGGAAATTATACAAGTGTATGCTCCAACAACCTCACATCCGGAGGAGGAAATCGAAGACCTATACGAAGAGATACAGAAGATTTTGGATAGTAGCAAATCGCGTTACAAAATTGTAATGTTAGACTTCAATGCGAAAGTAGGAGCCAAACAGAGCAGTGACACGAAAGTGGGAAACTTTAGATTTGGCAAAAGAAACAAGAGAGGAGAAAAGTTAGTGGAATTCTCAGACCCCAACAAACTGTTCATTTCCAATACATTTTTCAAGAAGGCGCCCCAGAGGAAGTGGACATGGAAAGTCCCAAATGGGACCAAAAACGAAATAGACTACGTTCTATCGAATAACAGGGCAATTCTGCAAGACGTGTCTGTTCTGAACAGTTTCAAAGTCTCGAGTGATCATAGGATGGTGAGATGTAAGCTGAAACTAAATACTAGACTTGAGAGAAAGAAGTTTATCAGAGGAAAACCGCCACTTTTAGATCTGGAAAATCTAGGGAAAAACAGAGAGACATTCGAGATAGAACTAAGCAACAGATTTAGAGCCTTGGAAGAGTTAGAGGGTGAAGAAGACATCAGTAGCAGAAATAAAATACTGACGGAGATAATAAAAGAGACATCCAAGGAAATAGCAGGCATCAGAAAGAAAAGAGAGAGCAAAATATCAGAAGAAACTAAACTCTTGATGAAGAAAAGAAGGGAAATGAAAGAAGAGGAAAATTACATAAAAAGGATTGAATACATAGAACTAAATAAAACCGTAAAGAAGAAAATAAGAGAGGATGTACGAAGATATAACGAAAATCTTGTTAGAAATACAATCGAGGAGAACAAGAGCCTGAAGAAAAGCAAACAGC
>JAGDQP010041706.1:0-16803 GCA_022664845.1 Lepisma saccharinum | reverse complement strand
TTAGAAACTAGGTTTAAGTTTCATTTCAGGAAAGAAGTTACATTTTGTAGCGCTCTTGACTCACCGGACAGGTTCGTTGAAGTCTCGATGGCTGCTGACCCTGGTCCACCTGTTCACTGCTATAAAGCCTGCTTCTATGAGTACTGTGATTGTCGAACTCGTGTCTCAGAACGAGAGGGTGTGACTGTGTAAAGTTCCACAGTACTTCACTATTTTGTCAGTTCTGTTTTCCCCTTTTGGGAAAAAGAGGCGCTTGGAAACTATATGGGTCAGCAGGTTTCCAGGGGAAGGTGATGATGGCCTATGCAGTTTAAGCTCCTTGTTTCCGGAAGAATCTTTTGCGTTATATTGAAGAACCTGCGTATATTAAAGATGACCTTGAGATTTAAGAGAAGTTAATTTGGAGACAAGATTGTCCGCAAAGTAATATTGATAATTTTAGTAATATCATCTATAACAAGATTATATAGAACTGTATCAAATTGTTATTTTTAATGGAAGGAGACTGTGTGAAGTTAAGATTAAAAAAGGAATTCAAATCCTTCCTGGTTCCCTGAAGCTTCCATGTCGTCCTTCTTTCACTTCAGTTTTCAATCTTCTGTAGTATAAAATCCGTTTCTCAACTAAGATTTTATGTTTTTTTTTTTCAGGATTCCATTTACTTGGATCGTCTTAGAAGCTTGATGTCCATATTATGACAGATGTTACTAACATTCAGCGCATTTCTTCAAAATATGCCAGATGAGGTTAATGTCAATGAATGCTTGTTCTGCTTCAACTAAACCACCAAGTAAATACGTATAGTAAATAATTTACCACAATTTACCACAATTTACACAATGTTGCAGCACATAGAGGCCACTACCGTATTAACTCTTCAGGAGATGGTAGTGGCCTCTACTGGCGTTAACACGTAACTCTTTGAACGACGCAGTGGAGGTAAACTGTCGGTATTCCTTCTCTGTATACGTATTTACTTTCTGGCTAAACTAAGGTAAACATGGTTATATTACTTTCTGTATAGTAAGAGGAAAGCCGCCATTTCCTACATTACTGTTAGCCACATAAGTAATGAAATCATTGACGCAGATGTCAACATAAGCACTTTAGTCGAGGATTAAAGTTTACCTTCTCCCTCTAAGGTGAAGTTGAAGGCCAGGTGGTAGGATTCAGTATTGAAAATAGATTTGGTATTTGCCTGTGACGATGTTTAAAGTCTACTTTCCAAGTGATGTGTGGTCATATTCACCAGATTTACAACTTATTATAATGATAGAAGTTAGCACACTATTGCAAATCGAAAGTGCGCTGTTTTTGAATGGTAGTTAAGTAAATAAGACTCTTAGAAGATGTGATATAGTATGGTTCTCTGTTAGGGCACTAACAAGGAAACCGTCTCCGGTGGAACCCAAAAATCAGCATGAAACTTTCACAGTGCATTGATGATGTGTTCGAATAAACGCTCCTATAGTACTACGTTTCGGAATTTCGCGGTACACGAATTACAGGATTTCAAAGTTTTCAAAATTCTATTCTGAACGCCTGAAGGGTAGGCAACACGTATGTATTGAAGTTATGCACTTCTCATTCACTTTTATATAAAAGGTTGGCTGAAGATAATTTAAATGTTAAATTAAAGTTATTGATGAAGTTGATGTGTTAATTAATTGCTCTGACCCCCTGCCAAATGCGAATATTATATAAATACAGGGTGAGGCAAAGAAAACTTCCCATCCCGTTTATTTCTTACCTATTGATTTTCAGGAGCAAACCCGACACACAACCCTTTTAATTGAAGGGAGAACGTGCCATCGTGGTCAAGCATTGCATGCTGTCCCATTTTATTGGGGTCAAATAGCAAAAAGTGAAATTTTCTTAAATGACAACATGGGTCAAAGGACTCATCATGTGAACAGTCTTTAGGTTCTATTTACAAAAAAAAAAGCACGTAATCATTTATTAGTTTCTTTGAAAACTGTGTGGAAAATTTCGTTAGGAACTCTCAAATATTACAAAGTGAAACATGATAGGTAAGGTAATATTTTACACTATTTAACGTTATGAACGCTCCAACTGCCAATATTAGTAGAAAAGAGCTCCTGGAAACATCACTGTGATAAATTTAAACGTGCTATCTCATGTTTTGTGATCGAATGTGATGAATACGTCAATGCCGCGAATTTCAGTTTGAATCCCGCTACGAAACATCATACCTAATTGGAAGTTAGCGGGCAGCACTTTACTTATAGTACCAACTCGTGAAATTGATAGAAACTCTGCACATTTTCAGTCACCATGCCACACTTGTTACCACTATACCACAATGCTTGACCAAGATGGCACATTTTCGCTTAAATTAAAAGGGGCATGTGTCGGGATTCCTCCTGATATTAAATTGGTTACGAAATTAACGGGATGGGAAGTTTTCTCTGGGCCACCCTGTATTTATATAATATTTGCATTTGGCAGGAATCAAATCAATTAATTGACACGTCAACTTAATCAATAACTTTAATCTATCATATAAATTATCTTGAGTGCGACCTTTTATATAAAAGTGAATGGGAAATACATATCTTCAACATATACGTATGAAGTGTTGCCTGCTCTTGAAGCGTTCAGAACAAAATTTCGAAAACTTGGAAGTCCTGTAACTCGTGTACCGCGAAACTCCGAAACGTAGTACTACAGGAGTGTTCATTTGAACACATCATCAATGCTCTGTGAAGTTTCATGCTGATTTTCGTGTACCACCGGAGACAGTTTCCTTGTAAGTAAGGAGTTGCTTGATGTGTTCAAGCGTACATTTTATGAAACATAGTTGTTTTCAGCTCGCAACACAAAGCTGCGTGATAAGAATAGAAGTGGGAATTGCTTTTCAGTTAATAATACATCTTCCGAACTACTATGAGAGAATGGTTTTCTACTCGATGTTACATAGAATTAAATAAAGAATAGATTCAAGGTTTATACACATGAGTTGATTTATTTTATTTGAGAATGTGTTGGTAGCCAACAGATATTGATTCAATAAATTACGTGCATTTGCCCCCAGGAAGCACTTCTGATACTCATTCACTCGTACATATTTAACTAACTAACTCTATGGCTTACGAAACTCGCAAGTTCATTACCGCAGTAACAAATGTTCGCCATTGGATTCTATCCTGGGCAACATCAAGTCAGTTTCCATCACAAATACCTACTTCTCGAAGATCTCTTCTAATATTATCGTACCAACAAAGTCACGGTCTTCCCAACGGCCTCTTTCCATCCGGCTTTCCAACCAGGATAAAAATAATAATCTTCGTTTTCCCCCCATCTGAGCTACATGCCCTGCCCACCTTAGTCGTGGCGATTTCATTATTCTTGCAACATCGGGTGAGTCGTATAGTCCATGTGGAGTTCTTCATTATACAGTCTCCTCCATTCTCCAGTCATCTTGAAGTTGTTGGAAGTTTCGTTAATAACGACTTTGCGCTTGGCTTCAGTTTCACTCATTAAGTAGGAATCTATCATAGAAATTCTACTCAATCGTTCAGCTTTCTTATGGCCATCTTGCTTCCTAGCGCACAAGGAGAGCAATGACTTCCCTTCTAAAATATTAGTCACCAAGACCAGAAGTTCTAGAACTATTAATTCTCTAAATCTAGACAATATTCTTATTTCTTTGCTATCTATAAAATGAAAACATACAACAACATTAGCTTTCCAAACGGGCTTTGTGGTTCCAGCTGGAAATTCATTTCATAATCCTTGCAGGGATTCCAGTGGCACTATGAGACTGTGCTAATTCAACTCACCACTGGAAGTGAGTATGTTAAGTTACTTTCCAGCATTAATTGTAAAATGAATCGAACCGTTTTTTCCACTAATTTAGCAACCGATTCAGAATATCCATCAAAATGTTATTAACCAGTTCCGGTAACAAAAAACAAATATTATTTGTTGTACAGATTATATATGCACGTGATATTTTATATTCTTAGATATCTGTAAATGTTTTTAAACCAAAGGAACTGGAAACGTATTCTAACAAACTAAATAATTCTTTTGCTTAAGAAAAATAGGAAAATCTACCACTTGCTTTCGTCATCGCTACAAAAATTTGAAGGAATAATGCGATTCTTTCTTATTGCCATCTGCTGGGCATATATAGTGGATAGCCAAGCAGGATTTCGGTGAGTCTATCGCTGATGTGAATAACCACCACCTTGTGATTAGGAGGGGGTGGAAATAGAAAGGGGTACGAGAGGACGGCGTCCTTCTACCTTCTATACGGACTCAGTGCGACAGAGCGTCCCTTTTCAACTCTGAAAACTTATACCCCCCCCTTAAAAAAGTCAATATTTCAATAAACAAAATGTTAACACTTGTATTGCTCAATACGCCAGTGCCGGATCTAGAAATTTTCCTCTTAGCGGGGGCAAGTTAAAGTTAGATTTCCCTTTCCACCGCCCTTTTAATCATTTTTCAGCCAAACAATACGACCAGCTGACGCGACGGCCACACCATTGTCGCGCATCACGTAGTGCGCTTTTAAGGCTGTAGATCACCCCCGCCATCTTGGTACGCACTTTCCATTGATTAACATGGGAATTGCTTTACTCGTTTTATACTTTTCAGGAGTATAGTTTTAACTTCTGTTTTCGCACAGTTTATCGTCATGCTCTCTTTTACTCATGCTTCTTTATAGAAATGCAATATTTTACACAGGAACAGTATAATTTCCCGTTAACATATTGTGATTTATATAGCAAACTATTAATAATACATTATACTTATATATTTGGAGAAACTTCACAAACCAAAACTATACAAGAGTCAAAATAACCACCAAAACAAATCATGTAAAAGCAGAATTTAAATATTCTACATCCGAGAGGCATAAAATGAGTAAAACAATTCCCGTGTAAATCAATGGAAGGTGCGTACCAAGATGGCTGGGGTGATCTACAGCGTTAAGCCGGTCGTATTACTAACTCCAGCAAGGCAATAGACCTGCCTATCTGACTTGAATCACGGCTTTTAAATTTCAGAGATGAAGATAGGTTGTCTGGAATAGCATAAAAAATGTCTTAGCGCCCCGATATTGAAATTTTGAACTCGTTTACGTCAATTTCAAGTGAATATGCGATTTTACTTCCGTTTTTAGAAGCTTTTATGTTTTAATTTTAGGCGTTTACCGCCCCATAAACGTTCCGCCGGGGCGCTTGCACCCCCCTAGATGCGGCACTGCAATACACAACCTGATTATGTTACAGTTTCAAAGACTTTCCGTTTCACTCATGAAAGAACTAGACGAATATTTCTTTCGTCTTCCGAAAAGTTTGTTATCTTGAAATAATTGTTAGTTATCAGAGAGATTGCTTGGGTACTCAATCTTTGCAAAGAGTTATGCTATCTTTCCGATTAAACCTTTAAGGGTCAATAAAACTAAGTTTTCCCGCCTTTTTGTTTTACGTCGATTGTTCATATTTCAGTGCACATAAACAGAACATATGTTTTAGAGACTAAAGTCCGTTTTGTACTTCAATAATGAGTACAATTAGTTTCAATAAAATATTAATAGTAAACTGAGGATTGTGTGCAAATACATTTGGGACAGAATAATGTCCCAAAAGGGTCTGGACACAATCCTGCAGCTACTACTAGCATTTAATTAAAACTAATTCTACTCATTATTGAAGAACGAAACGAACTTTGGTCCGTGAAAGTTAATTTCTGTTTCCCTGTACTGAAATTTGAATAATTGACGTAAAACAAAAAAGGCGGGAAAACCCATTTGGATTCAGCCTTAATTTTTCTCCAAACTACTGTAATATAGAATATGAGGTTCTAGTTTGGCCTTAAAATCAGCATAAAAACTAAGTTTGTGTGTAAAAGTTTAAGTGCCATTGGTTGAAGAGAAATTGGCAGAAAAAGATAATAATAATATTTTTTGTGGTATGCCACTTACGAATATCTGGTGTTAGTTGACACTGAATACCGCGCACTACGGTGATAGGTCGTCAGTTGGTACTGATAGCTGCACGTCGCTATACTGTCACCAGAGACTGACACTGGTACAAATGTAGAATTGGGTAGAATCCGTAGAAAGGCACACGAATACTCTTGGTAAAGTTATTTTAAGTGGCATCTGGTCTGACACAGTCTAGTCCATTTTAACCATATATCGGTGTCTGCACCTGGATGGATATGGGTATAACGATGTGTGGATGTCAGTGATATCACCGTAGTGCGCTACATTGAGTGCAAACTAGCGCCTTCCACATACAATACTATTAATAAATTTTCCCATCAATTTCTCTTCAACCACTGGCCAATGGCTCCTAATCTTTGACACACAAACTTAGTTTTGTATGCTGATTTTATGTTTTAGATCTGATTGTCCACTTGAAATAGTATTACGTGTGAGATAACAAATACAGTACATCGTCGTTAAATTAAAGTGGTCCTATTCACGATGACCCAGAGCGGGCAGTAATGAAGGTAGAACATTGATACCTGGTAGATAATGTTAAAGAGACAATACGAAAGCGATCTACGCTAAAATGTAGTTAAAATTTTCTCCACTAGGTGAAAATATGGCGCTGTAAAGCAATGAACACTTGGAAACAGTATAGAATGTACGAATAAGATCATGACGTAAACAGAAAAGACCAAACACGTGAGAGATATGCAACGTGAACAGCGTTATGAATTTCGTTGAATTGTGTGTCACAATACGTCACTAGGTTTCCAATAGGTCCCAGTAACTAGAATAGTGTACATCATATAGGGTATTGCGTTTTTTTTCGTGGTGCAAAGGTTTCAATTTGTAAGACATTTTTTTTAACGTATTGTCGGAATTATAAGTTTTGGAAATACATCAACAGCTCATACCTTTTTTTTTGTTTGGATATGGAACTACGCAGAAAACATACAACAGCATTAGATATCATTAATTACTATTGTTATCATCTTCTGTCATCACCTTTTTCGTCGCTCGCTATCACATTCCAAGGAACTTCGACAAGAGATATTATTTACATTTGCAGAGCACCATTCTTGCTCAGGAAGTGTTCTTATCAAGAGGATCATAGGGTCAGAGGAAATTAGCATGACTGTAGCGGTTCATTTGTTACAAAAAGTATGGATTGTATACAGGAATTACTTCCTAAAATTGCAATAGAAATCATCACCATCTGCTAGCGAGAAACGCAGCCAATCAGGTAAAGTCATCCCTTCAGAGTGCCTCTCGTGACAGGGGAATTAACAGTCACGTCCCGCATGCGCATGGAGGAAAAATATACAGGAAACCCCTTGCATTGGAACATAATATGCGAGTCAGTTTTTTTTTTTTAATTCCTTGCCATTTCGTATTATCATTGTGGATACGAAAAACATTTTAGACTTCACTAAGCCATGATGCTGTAGATGGTGACATTTCGGGGTTTGGCTATCATATAACCGGGGAATTTAGAAATGCTTATCGCATTCGACTTACAACCAACATCTCACACCAATCTCTGGGCAACGACTGAATTCCTTGTGCATTTTAAGTGTTGGCGTGAACACCGCGAAGTACTGAATATCGATTCGTTTTTGTTTGGCTTTGCATTCCCCTGACACCAGGTGTGCTAGTGTCTCTCAGATGTCCCTGTCAGGGACTCAGTAGATTATCTAGGTACTTGATGAATCTTTGCTTAGAGTTCGGAATAGAATAGAGGGAGCTTTTTCATCACGTCACATGAAACCAAATTTACGCTCCAGCGACAGCTATAGCCCCCAGTAGAGTCGCTCTATGCCGAATATTGTGGATTAGTCTTTATGAAACGTTCAATCCTGTCATGAGACTACAATGTACAGCATAACAGATCTGGGACATTTTCAAGCATTTTATTATTGCCAATTCTCTGTGAAACAGCTGTCTTTTCGAACAACGATAGCTATTTTGGAGGTTTCATCTGAGATGCGAGCTTCTCATTAATAACGTTCTCTTCCCATAAGAAAGAATGAGAAGGCAATACTGTAAACAGGGCCTCTAAATGTGGGGCAAGTCAATGTGATGGAAGTGCCTCGTCCCTTCCGTCTCTTGGCTTCAATCCCCTCGCCAAGAAAATAGCCTCACGCTACCTTTATTCTATTCCTAAGTCTATGGATCTTTCATTTGTTGACTCTCTGCTGCGATCCCTCCATCTTTATCCACCTAAACAACCTGAAATATTTATTTCTGAGTTCATGGAGTCTGCTTTCCAATATCCCGAAGGATGGCAGCACATCACGATTCGAAGGTCCCTTTCTTCAGTATGTCGTGGACTAAGTGAGCCGTTGGGATACTATTTGTACAGTTTTACATATAAGAGTGATGTTTCCATGGTGAATTATTTGAACTATGCGAGACGTACTGCGTATCAATATGCGAGTGGGTGCGGAACGGGGTCATACTTTTCAAAGCGAGAACACTTTCATTATGCAAAGACGCGATACACGTAGCTGCTGCTATTCACCTCAATAATAATGTTTTCTCCATTCCCCGTTAGAAGATTGGATTGCGACTTACATGCTATTTGCATGTCTTTTAGCGGACTTTCATTTGAGCCCAACCTATCGCTCGACTGCACTGTCACATAGAGTGACTTGTGTAATACATTTCTTCTCTTCTTTCAGGATCCATTAAAGAAAATATTCACTATAAGAAAAATATCTTTCCGCCATTTCTGTTCATCGTCCATGATTTGAGTATGAATACAGTGTAAAAAAAAGTAAGACGTGACGTCATAAAGCACAGCGAATATTGACGTAGAGAACTTTTTATTGACAAGGGAAGGGAACTGTAATCTGATGGTTAAAATCTGACGGAGAATGTTAGGAGAAAGTACCGAGCTTTGAACTTCGTTTCTGTGACCCAAAAGGTTCTTAGATTGTAGTTTCGTAAGTTGCCAATGGCGAACAACGCATTAATTGTCAAGTTTCGTTTCATGCATCACGAACGGACTAATCAGGACATGAAATGTTAAAGTGTTTTGATATTTCTCTATTTGCGAATTCTTCTCGCTAAACAGTGTTGTTAACATGCCTAAGAAGAGCGTTAGGTTAGAGCAGTACCGGTTCGCACTACTTGTGAATTTTGTTGCAAAAAGAAGGTATGATTATAAATATTATTGCCGTTTAAACATTTTATACGTGCAACACATTTTATAAGAACAGAATTAGAAAGAAGCCTAGGAGGACTCACTAAATATTACCATCAGTTTGCTGCACGTGTGATTTAGACTTCAGTTTTTCTTAACTTACTTAACTGTAAATTTACACTGAATTAAAAGCTGCTGAGATTATAAAATTATTGCGGAAAAAGTGAGTAATGGCTTTGTAATGTATGACTCGTTTTGCTTCGCTGGGGGCGCTGCCCCCAGACCCCCATGGGAGCTGTGCTCCCAACATTTTTGTGACCTACTCGTCATGATACAACTTCATACCAAATTTAGTTTGTCTAGCCTTAGTTGTTTAGAAAATGGGTTTTCGGACGGCCATTTTGGATTAAAGATGGCGACTTTTTTAATGTTTTATTATATTGTCGTGACTTACTCGTGAAGGTACACCTTCAAATAAAATTTCATTTCTCTAGCTGAAACGGTGTTGAAAATGATTTATTGGGCGGCCATTTTGGTTCCAAGATAGCGCCTTCCAAAATTTTGTAATATTTTCCTAAACTACTAGTTATGATAGACATTTACGCAAATTTTCCTATCTCTAGCTCAAACGGTGTGGAAAATGGATTTTTAGGCCCGCCATTTTGGATCCAAGATGGCGTCTTTGGATACATCAGGTAACATTTTCGTAACCTAATAGCGATAATGTACCTTTGTACCAAATTTCATATCGCTAGCCTGAATGGTTTAGGCTCTCTACTCTACACAACAATTGATTTGGCGGCCATTTTGGATCCAAGATGGCGACTTCGAATACATCTCTAATATTTTCGTTACCTACTAGTAATAATATACCTTCATACAAAATTACATTTCAATAACTACAACGGTTTAGGCTGTGTATTCTATACAACAATGGGTTTGGCGGCCATTTTGGATCCAAGAAGGCGACGTTTTCAAAATGTCAGATTTTCCCGTTACCTACTCATGGTCCTACACCTTCATACTAAATGTGGTGTTTCTAGATCCAGTAGTTTGGCCTGCGAATTTATATGGATGAGTGAGTGAAAGTCAGTGAATCAGTGTCCATGGTGCTATATAGTTTGCGGACTCGCTTTGCTTCGCTGGGGCCGCTGCCCCCAGGCGCCCGTGGGAGCTGCGCTCCCAACATGGAGGTTATGGGGGACTCCGCTCCTTTATCGTAATCAGAGAGTCTTTGGCGGACTCCGTCTCCATGGTACAAATATACCACCCATAGCTGCGCCCCATACGTTTTTTTTCACTATTTTGGTGATCTACTCGTCATGGTACACCTTCATACCAAATTTCGTTTGTCTTGCTTTAGTGGTTTAGAAAATGGTTTTCGTGTGGCCATTTTGAGTTAATGATCGCGATGTTTCCAAAATTTTGTATTATATCCTTAAACTACTAGTTATGATAAACCTTTATGCTAAATTTCGTATCTCTAGTTAAAACGTTGTGGAAAACTGATTTTTAATTCCGCCATTTTCGATCAAAAATGGCGTCTTAGGATACATTTTGTAATATTTATTAACCTACTATTGATATTGTACCTCCATGCCAAATTTCATTTCAATAGGCCTAGCGGTTTAGGCTGTTTATTCTATACAATAATGGGTTTGGCAGCCATTTTGGATCCAAGATGGTGTCTTTGTACACATCTCGTAATATTTTCGTAACCTACTGGTGATATTCTACCTTCGTAAAAAATTAATGGGTTTAGCGGTTGGATCCAAGATGGCGACTTATTTAATGTTTTATTATATTCGTGACTTACACGTGCAGACCCAAATAAAAATAAAATGTCATTTCTCTAGCTCAAACGGTGTCGAAAATATTTTTTTGAGCAGCCATTTTAAATCCAAGATGGCGACTTTCCCAAAACATTTTATTATTTTCCTAATCTACTAATTATGATACACCTTTATGCTAAATTTCGTGCTTCTGCCTCAAAGTTTGTGGAAAATAAAACATTTAGTCCACCATTTTGAATCCAAGATGGCGTCCTTAGGTAAATTATGTACTATTATATTAACCTACAATTGATAATGTACCTTTATACCAAATATCATTTCAATAACCCCAGTAGCTTAGTCTCTGTAATCTATGCAACTGGCGGCCATTGGATAAGTTTGTATATTTTAACAGTCATATTAGTTTCATTTTTTGTGTGTGTTTTTTGTTTTGGTAACTTTTAGTGATATGTTTAGTGAATTTTTGTGTTCGTTTGAGACCTGGCTATATTGTGTAGTACTGGCAATCTTGCAATGATGGCCGGCATTGAAGGAGGGAAGAGAAGAAAGACAGGACATGTAGTGTGATTAAAAAGTTTTATCAGTTTGGACAATAACAGTAAACATTACTGTTCAGGTTGTATGAAGCATGTTATATTCATAATGAGCATGTTGAAGGCATGTAAAGCTCAGCAATTCAATAGAAGGTGATGAAGCTAGAAAATTCGCTTATTGTATTATTCTACTCCCATGCACGATATCTGGTGAAGAAATAGTGATAGGCCTATGGAAACAGTTACAGTTCATTAGCATTGAGAGTGAAACATATAGTACGCTAATTAGGCATTAATTTAGTATTTACAATACGCAAGACATTTACATTATCAGCCATTTTGAATCCAAGATAGCGACTTTTACAAACTTTGAAAATATTTTCATAACCTAGTAGCGAAAACGTACCTTCATACCAAATTTCAGTTCAATAGCCCCAGCCGTTTGGGCTCTCTATTCTATACAACAATAGGTTTAGTGGCCATTTTGGATGCAAAATGGCGACGTTTTCAAGATGTCGGATTTTTCCCTTTACCTACTCATGGTCCTACACCTTCATACCAAATATTGTGTTTCTAGGTCCGGTAGTTTGGCCTGGGAATTTTGGTGATCAGTGAGTGAGTCAGTGAGTGAATCAGTCAGTCAGTGATCATGGGGCTATATAGTATGTAGAAGACATCTTAAGCAAAATCACAAGGATATTCAAATATAAAATAAACAATACAAACTTTAGAGTAAGGTAAATTTATTTGCTGATATTTTTATATTAAATGATTTTTTATAAGGAAATTAACAAAACATATTTATTAAACTATATTTATATACACTGGAACCATTCTTCTAGTTTACTAAGGTACAATAAACTCACAGTTAACTGAAAAACACAAACAATGAAAATAACACTAGAGGGGAAGGTTATTTGGTGATAGTGGGTAGGTTATTTGGTGACATTATTAACCAGAACTTCCCTAACCAAATTAAATGTACATGAAATAGATGTATCACTCTGATTCGTTAGACGATTTTTCACAAGAGTCGTCGTCACACATGAACATGGTTACGTCCTCGTCAATGTCCTGTCCATGAAAAGTTTCATGAAATGGTTGCATCAACATTATCTTACTTGTCTGACGAAGTGACGTTCACTTCCATAAATCCTGGAGAAAATTCATCTGCTTTTTCACAGTGTTAGCTAAGGTTCACAGGCTTAAAAATTCACTGAAACACCATAAGGTCTGTACTAAAACACTGATGAAGTTTTAAACTTTTGTGCCCTTGAAAAATATTAGATTCTTCTGCACAGAATGGTATACAGAAAATAAAAATTAAAGCACTTCCCATGGTTTTCTCTTAATATTAAAGTATCCGTAAATTACAACACAAAGTTTCTCTTAGATTTCTACCATGACATGGCAATGATGGTGAATTAAGAATAGATGGCATGCCATGAAGGTTACAGTGCTAATACACAGACCTCGTGGTAGCTTCGAAAGGGAACGGACTTTTCGGTGACAGGTCTCGTAAGAATTATCACCAAATCACCTTTCCTTACCCTATACGTAGTTCTTTCTCGATTAAACTACAAGAAATAGTCAATTTAAATAATTGAAATATGAACTATGCCTTAAACTTGGAGTATGACAAATTCTTAAAATGCGTGTAAAAAATCTTGCACATAATTCACATTACAAGTGTAAAGACTTTCAATCTTTTCTCTATCGTACTCTCTTAAAGACTCGATTTTGAAAGATGAATCACGAGAACTAAAACACTTCTTCTGTCACTATATACCATAAGTGGCCAAACTCCATGTGAAATACATATCGTAATTGTTTGTATACGTTAATCAAGTATGTTAGCCCGCTGAGAATAGTCTTTATAGCCAATTAGTGTAGATCGCATTCGGTTAATAATAGTACCAGAATAATACAGATATATTATCGCATGCAAGACTTATTATTTCTTTATTACATTAACCACACTCCCAATAAGCATTTAGTTGTGGTAAATAACCGAATAGTATATACACCAGAAGTTCCCATAGCCAATGCACTTGTTAATAGATATGTTCAAACATGTAGGTTAGATTAGTTATCCCTTTAATACAAAGAATAGTTCTACGATAGAAAGTTAGTGTTACTGGACATCTAACTCACAACAATAAATTAGTCAGTATTATGTCAGGAAATCTCCAATACATATATAGTACATGATCCAATATTAGTAGATTAGTTCCAATTAAGTACGTGCACATCACAATAGAGTAGAAATGTATCTATATCACTCCAATACGTAAATTCCCATATCTGTATCCATATTGATATCTTTTAGACTGCCAAACCTAATGTTTGTTGACATTGTTAAAAATGTATTTCCTCCACACCAGTAACATCAGAACATGCACTAATAACTGAATAATTAAATGTTACCTTCAACAGTAATTCAGTAGAAAACTCCTTGAACATTCCTATACGATTTGCCGTTTGCATAATATCCCTTAATTACTTAATATTGAAAAACACACTATATTTCATATGTAGTTCAGACCTTTCATTCATTCCTCCATTTCGTATCAGCTGCTATGCATAATATTTTATCTCAAACCAAGTAGTATAGATATATCTAAAGTAGTTCATAACAATTCCGTGATTTTATCGGTCGTGACGTCATTCCTTAGAATCATAAATATTTAGAACGAAATCTTATCCATTCCTCAGTCATAGAGTACTAAATGCCATAGAACGTTCAATCTAAATTAATATCTTTAAAATCCATTCCAATAGTAATGTTTTCTAATGCCTAAATTGCCACTATTTTAATAAAAATATTCTCTCGTACAAAACTATAAAGACTGGTTGAGGTACAAGAGGAACTTAATTACTTTTATATCTTAGTTTTATGTTTGCAGTTGATAATGGGCCAAACAACAGATTGTTGTCTGGCAGCAGTTGGTCCAAGTAGCCGGTGGCAGAGAGGAAATATTGAGTGCCCAATCCCGTAGCAGACCTGGGCTAGGTGTGCTTATCCCGTAGCGAATCAGGCGGTAGCAAGGAGCGGTCTATCTCGTAGCAGATCAGGCCAAAGTGGTCGGTCTATCCCGTAGCAAATCAGACATGGAAGGAGAAGGAGAGGAGTAGTGACTACTCCGGGGAGCGGAATAATGACTTCTGCTGCGACTTGGCTGCTTTTAATCTGTTCTGTTCCGCTGACTCCACAGTTTCCGCTGTCGTCTTCTGCATCGGCTGTCTTCGGCTGTTGTGGTCGACTCCGTCCGTCTTCTGCTACTACTTGTTTACGAGTAGAAGCACATGCTTTTACTGGATCATCGTACTTCACCTTTTGCTACTGTTTGTTTGTAAACAAACAGCACGTGCTTTGCGCGTACTGCAATAGCACATGTGTATACACATTTCACGGCGTATTGCGCGTCACTTTACAATATACTTACATATAATATTGAAGAATGAAATGAATTATAGTTTCATATGTAACAGCTTCATCACTCGTACATCATGAACTTTATTCTATAGATGGAAACAGGGAAATTACGATGAAAGCAGAATCGAAATTCTTCTTTGGTTCTCTGAAGCACATACTGAAATACTTCTTTTTTCTTCATCATTCGGTCTTCTGTAGTATGAAAACGATTTTCTATACTTTACTAGGCCCCATTTGTTGAGAGGCTACTATAAAGGCTTGACGTTCATTTTATGACGGATGTTTCTAATATTCAGTGTGTTTCTTCCAAATGTGCAGGTGAGATTCATGACGCCGGATGTTTATTCTGTTTTAGCTGTACTAGCTGTTAAGTATTTTTCTGCATGGTATCTCTGATTTCGTACACTCATTCACACTGTCCATAACATTATTGATGAAGATGCCAGACATGATTACTCTACTCAGAGATGAAAATTTAGCTTCTCTTTCTAACGTGAAATATTCACGCAAGAAGATCAGGTGGCTTTATCCAACACTGAGAATAAATGGATTTGATATTTTCCTGTGAGATTAATCGCTTTGAAGTGTACTTTTCAGATTGCCAATACCACTCTTGATATCTAGTCCCTCAACTAACTCAAACTTTTCATTTTAGTTCACATCATCTTGAAAGTGTTAGAAGTTATACTTTTTTCAATCACGATTTCATAGTTGCCTTTAATTTCGTCCATTAAGTAGGAAACTATCACAGTCAGTCGTTCAGCTTTCATAATTTTAGTGTCTTGTTCTCCAATAGACAAAGTGTCCCTGGTGGGTGAGTGGTAAGGTTCGCTGCCTTGTTATCAAAGGATTCCGGGTTCGATTCCCTGTTGGAACACAAGTGATTCGGAGCCCACGTTAAACTGTAGGTTCCGTCCTTAGTAGCTTACCAGCTCGTTTAGGACGTTAATAACAATTCAGTCTATCAATCCAATAGACAAGGAGAACAGTGACACTGTCAGTTATCAAGCCAAGATCTTTCAAAAGGATTCTAAAATGAATCTAAGCTTTCAAAACATTCTTTGTCGCTCTAAATGGAAATTCACTTTATAATTCATGCACTGATTCTTACGGTGTTGTGATTTTGTGTTTGTCCACCTCACACTCGTCAGGAATCGAATAAAATATTGTTTTTTCTTCTTCGTTAGTTGCATAACGAATCGAATGGTTTATTCGATTGATTTAACTACGTATTCGGCGAACCAACCTAACTGTAATTCCCCCCCTTTTTTTAACAACAACCTTGTGTTGGTAAATATTGAAATTAACACAGACTCTTCACATTGATGAGTATGTGTTAGATCAGATAACATAATAACAGTATTTTTCACTTTGGCTTAATAACCTCATGCAATTAAGAAATATATCATAAACTAAACTGTTGTTCGTTCGCTGTGCCCAACTAATAAAATCTGATACATGCCTTCCGGGTAACATTTATTTCCCAAACAGCACGAACTCCCAATCACCAGTAACTCCATAGTATATGCATTCAAGAGAATGATATAACTTGGTAGGCTCGAATCTCACACCAACATTATTCATACAAAAAATAAAAGAAACAAGTTATCAGATTTCAATGGTCATCATTACATTAGCTTCCTTCTTCATTGTTTTACAAACATATTTATAATAACGTTCGTTCTACTTTTCTTCTTCATGCCTCTCTCAGCACATGTGAAATGTCTCTTTGGCATCTCTGTCATTGTTGACTTTCTAGCTCCTTTGTTTGTGCTGCATGTTGTATTTTGAGCTAATTGATTATTTGCCAGCACCTAAATCTCTTTGTAATTACAAGGCGACGTTGTGTCCAAATGTTTTCTTTACTGATCAACGTGTACACTTCAATACGTATTTGCCCTGCACTTAGACTTTAATCATTCGGT